>JASDQU010203059.1:23999-34766 GCA_032191745.1 Picea mariana | reverse complement strand
GTTTGTTGTTACAGTGACTATTGTTACAAATGAATCACTCTGATTGTCGGTAGTTTATGAGAAAAATTCCGAGTTCATTTCTTCTTGGGCCATAGGGTCAAAGAATCTGATCAATTGGTGGTGCGTGTGCTATGTAGCAACAGAGGGGTCACAGATAAAACAGTTGATTAACTCATCCCTTGTCTTGTGCTTGAAACTTAGGGTCTTTCCTATAGTTAGCACAGGCAAAGCACTTTCAACCTCAGTGTCCATCCATAGAGAGTTTTTAGGTTCTGCACTGGGCGTAGCATGAGGATACAGGGTAAGTTTTTTTGTGTCGTAACCATCAGAGATGGTCATAGAACCAGATCAACAACCTATGAAGGTGTCAGCTGTGGCTAACCATGGTCGTCCCAGAATTAGAGGATGGCCTCCCAGACTGGATTTGGGCTGCAACACGACAAAATCAGCAGGATACTCCCATGAGTCTACTAAAATAACTAAGTCATCGATTACTCCTTCTGGTCTGATGGTTGAGCGATCAGCTAATTCTAGAACAATAGGAGTAGGTCGGATTTTTGTTCCGAGTTGCAGCAACTGTGTAGTTTCTATTGGCATGATGTTAATTGTTGCCCCTAAATCAACTAGTACATGCTGAATAGATGTCTGTTCGATTTTAACTGTGACAATAGGGTTTCCTGGGTCGCTATATTTAATAGGTGGAGTTTTTCCTAGCATTAGCTCACACAAATCCCCCACTACATTCACTGTGAGGTGATCTTTAGTTTTTCATCCAGGTTTTCTGATATAGAGATCCCTCATAGTATTGGCATAAATAGGGACATCCCTTATTGCTTGCAGTAGTGGAATATTAACGTGCAGATTTTGCAATTCTCCAAGGAGATTGAAAGATGGTAATTCCACAGGCTTGACAATTTTTAGTCTTTCAGGGAATGGTGGGTCTGCTGATTCTAGAATGGGTTGGTCAATTTCTTCTGTATCAACAGATGGTCTCTCCCCTGATTCCTTATATGATTCTGAAGATGGAGCATCTTCAACTATTGGCTCAACTATTCTCCCTAATCTTAAGTGTATTTCATCACAAGGCATAGGAGTAATAGATAAGGCTGGCACATTAAGTATGTCTATGTTTTGAATGACCTTATTATTTGGGTTTGGGTTAGGTTGCATAGGCATCTGAGGTCGTAAGGGAGGATTGTTTGGTGAGTTATTAGGAGGCAATTGCAGCTGTTGCTACTGGTATGGGGCTTGGAACTATTGTTGAAATAAGTTTGGTTGGTGTTGGCTTGGATAGTTGATTTGTTGTTGAGGACCTCTCCCATATGGGTTCCATTTCCCATAGTGATTCGATTTTTGGGGCATAGGTAACCATGCATTGGGATCCTGATAAGAGGGTGGCATTTGATTTGGAGGGGGGGCATTAGACTGGCCATATGGTAGCTGATTGTTCCAACAATTAAATGCTGGAGGAGGGAATTGAGAATTAATACCTTGACCTCTTGGCTTCCATTGTCTCCTTTGTGTGATAGACAGACGGCCTTTGGTTCCTCATTAGTTGCCTTAATTGATGCTTTTACCCTTGGTAGAGAAGGAAATTGGTCAATGGCATGGTCTAATTCACAAATAAGGCATACCTGGACACTGTTCAGTGGGCACTCCCTTGGTGGATGTTTCTTCCTGCATTTTGGACAGAAAATGCATAATACTTTCTCTGGTTCTTCTTGTTCCTGTTTGACCTACAAAGTATCCATTTGTGAGGCAAAAGAGTTAATCATATCTGTTTTGAAACTTTCTAACAGATTACCTATTTCTGCTCTTGTTTCTCCTCCATTTGTTGATTTTTGTACCCTTGAAAAAGTAGTATCCTTGGTAGTTGACTTATTCCTTGTAGATCCTCAAGAACATCTTTTGCAGAGGTCTATAATGTCTTCATAGGATTCCTTAGATATATCTCCTTTACCAAGCATATTCATCATATCTAAGCAATCTTCTCTAACTCCTTTTAGAAAAATGGTTTTCAGAATGTACTTACTCACATCCAGATGGCAAGACCATTGTAGATTGTATTGGAGTTGCTCCACAAAGTCTTCAAGGGTCTCGTCCTCCTTCTGTGACATTTTGAATAGCTCCTCTCTACGTTCCCTTGTTCGACATTAGTCTTGGTATTTGTGCAGGAAAAGCTACCTCATTTGTATCCATGTTGAAATGTTTTCCCCTCCAAGGCTCATGAACCATCTTAACGCATTTCCTTTTAATGTGGCTGGAAACAGTTTGAGCTTCTGCACAGTGGTAGCGTAGTCATAGCTTCTACAAAAAATGTCAAATTCAAACAGTAACTCATCTGGATCTTCAGTAGATAATCCATGAAAATTTGGGAGAGCTAAGAGAGGTATGTTTTTCATAGGAGCCATCCCTCGTGTGGGAACATCAGAAATAGGAAACACCAGGGTAGAGATAATGTTTTCATTGTTTACCTGATCCTCATTGTTCTGTGGATTCTCTTGGTAGATCTCTTCTTCATTATCCCCTTGATTCTCCATATGTTCTCTCTCCCTCCACTCAATATGAACAATGTCCCACTCTTCCTTAGTGACTATCTGACCATTGATTTGGTAAAGAAATTCTTCTAGGTCTTCTCGGTTGGAGGCTATACTGCCTTGATCCTCAATGTTCTCCAGTGTTGCTTATTGATTTGTTGGTGACAAATCTTTAGCTTCACTTTCAGCTGCAACTTCAGCTTCATCTCTTGATGAGAACGATGTTTTGAGAAGGGGTGTTTCTGTTGACTGTGGATCATGTCCTCTTGGAGGATTGGCAGGGCGAAAAATGGATCTTGAAGAAGAATCTGCTCTGGCTATAATCTCATCAACAATGTTCTGCCTTCCCATTATGTTAGGATTTCTTCCTCCACATCCTCTGGTGCCTGCAATGTTAGTATTTTGGGAGGTTCATTCTCACGTTTGGTGATTCATGTAGACTATTCATTCCTAAAAAAAAAACTAGTGTGCTTACCAAAATCTACAATTATCTTCCCCGGCAATGACGTCAAAATGTTGGGCACTTTAATTGTCTAATTGAATGGAAAATCAAAGTGTTCAATATGAATTGTCAACCCAGGGAAGTCTGTTATTTCAAGATAATTCTGCACAGTCTATGTTAGATTATGGAAGCATCTCTAATCTAATTGTAGTAGGGAAGTTCTTTTTAACAAAATCAAACAAACAATATTGCTAACACAATTGTGCTGATACAGCTAGAGTGCTACAGAATTAAAATCATAATTGCAATCTAAATTGATGAATCTACAAAGAMCATGAMTTGCCTACCTTAATCTAACTTTCTAATTTACTTTTGCAGGAATAAATTCTATACTATTGCTGAAGGGAAATCTACTTATTGCAAGAAGCTACTTCACACTTTTTATTCTCCAAAACAAGATTTTAACCTAATGCAGAAAAARGAAAAKAAGTTCTCCAGCCATGTTCATCAACTGACTTCTAATTCTCATGAGACAAGTTTATGCGCATTTACCAAGAAAGAAATAAACTGTAACAATAGTTGTATTCATAAATATCTAACAGTTAAACCATTTGCAATGAAAATGACTAAATCTAGAATTCGAAACAGAGGGGAATCGGTGAGGAAGGTGGCCCCTTTACTTCTCACTGAATCCACTCAAAAATATAGATTACAGTCTGCTAAATAAATTCAATCCACTTATTCATTCAATTTCCAAAAAGATGTCTGTGTACAATAATCGTTCATTTCGTCAGTTCAAGCAAAAAGAATAACCAACCCTTACATTACAAAAGATCTGCTATTTATAATCAGAGTCAATCAGTGTTTCAGAAACAGAGCAGTCCTGAGAATCCCCGATTCTCAGGCTATTTGTTAGATATCATTAATACCAAATATTGAATTCTCCTTCATTAACATCATGAGTCATCATTCCAATCAACAGGTGTTGTAGCAGTCATATCACAACAAGACTGGTGGTGTTTGTTGTAACAGCTTCCGAGATTAGCAGGCTTATGTCATAGCAGTTGTGTAATAGCTTCCAAGATTGATGGGCATCTGTTGCAGAAGTCCTGTAACAGCTTCCAGGATTGATGGGCATCCGTTGCAGAAGTCCTGTAACAGCTTCCAAGAATTGTGCATAGTTGTGACAACAACGAGTTTCTTGAAGTGAGTTGTTCTAACACTTTGATCATTAGTTAAATTATTACGTGGGTAAAATATGTGAATGTTATCAATCAAACATGCTAAGTAAATGAAAAAATAAAATCAAGATGAATAGTTCATACCTTGGGAAAAAGGGTCTTGGTGCTCATTATAATAGTCATTTAGCTTAGGAATGAGAAGATTGAATGATCAAAAGGTGTAGTGAAAAAGGGGCATTTCGGGGTCCTAACAGTAGCCAATATCTCATCCATCTTGTTCCTAGGAGGATTGGCACCTGCCATTTGGACGTGAACTCGAGGAGTAACAGGAGGAAATGGAGGATGAACATGGGAGACAAGAACTGAATTTATGGGAGAATAAGGAAACAACTGAATGTTTGGGAATAAGGTTATGGGGCTTGAGGGAAAAGAGGTTACCTTCTCTGTGGAGGCTACAACAGTAATAGGAGGAGGGGTGGTAAAGATAGAAGTGGGGAAATATTCTGAGGTCCTCGGTCTAGGCCAAGGTAAAACTTCAGGGGATAAAGGAGTGACAAGGATTTCTCCCTCCAATCCTAGACCGAGAGGGGAAAAATCAACAAGAACACTCCCAAAATTTAAAGTTCTAGAAACTCTAGCAGAAGGTATGATAGGGAATGAGAAGAAATCAATGGAGTTTCTACATAAGAAGATGGAAAGTTATCACAAATACCTGGTTCAGTAGTAGAAGCTCCTCCTCCGAAGGCTTTTCCCTTTCTGATAATATTTTCAGGATCTGCTTCAGGTGTTGCTAAAGGAAACTGGGGAGTAGACCTTGTATGTCTGCCTCTAGAATACACGATTGAAACAGTAGGTTCACCCCAGTGGAGTCATCAAAATGGAGTCACCAGGTGCACAATAGAAATCTTGAAGGGCTCTGATGCCTGATGCACCTTTAGAATCAGAGGTTCAATGTCGTTCAATCCCGGGGAAAATTTTCAACTTCGTCCCCGGCAACAGCACTAGAAATGTTAGCATCAGAAGTCACTCCTGGATTGCAGCATGAGTAAGCCTGATACCCATAAGTTTATGCCACGATTTGTTTATAAAGAGGGTGATCGAATGGAAGTAAACTCAGTACAATATCGTTTTAACTCAGAATCCTGGACTAAGGCTATGCATGAACAGATGAAGTCTTAATTTAACTTTAGACAGTGAGTTTTAATAAGGGTGAGTAGGAGGAAGACTTCTGTGAGAAAGCGCAAAGGTATGTTGTAGGCATCAAGATTCCAACAGCCTGAAGAGGAAGAATTTAAACACAAGAACTTCTTATATTTAAATCACAAAATCATTGAAAGAAATCATAACAGCGTTACCATAAAACATTTATATAACATTGTCACAATGCTTCATGTGACTCAGTCAATCATGAACTCTTTCAATATTATATGGAAACCAGATGGAAGTAAGAAAACTGACTGTCATTAAACAAGAAGTTTCACATATAGATACATAAACAGGGAAAACCATTGTTTCATCAAAACTTTACAAAAGGGAGCTTAGCTCTACCAACGATACCAACAAAAATGGTGAAAATGCCTACATATACTCGGAGAAAAACCCAGTAGTAGCTTCGAGTTAATGCATTGAAGGAATTACGTCTGCATGCTTACTAGCAAACTGCGCATGCAGTCTTTGGAAAATCGTGCACTTCGGTCAGACGCCACCATGTTCCAGAACGAGCCTGCAAGGAGTTGACAAGCTGATAGTCCTCTCCTGGGATTTCCATTTATGGTGGAAACGATGTCCACGCACCACCAACCGCTTCAATAAATGCTTCCTTGGGATCAGAAATGGCCCCAATCAACTTTGTACCTTTGGGAAGGAGGCCTTTTCATGCTGCCACCTAGATCTGCTAAATGAATTCATGGTAAGATGTGGAGGTAGACGCGAAGACTGGGGCACCTGACGAGAAGCGATGGGTGATCAGTGACCAGGCAGGGGTGATTTGGCATACTAGGTGTGGAAGTGAGATGAGGAGAGGCCATTAGATGGATGTGGAAGATCTTGTGGGGGCCACAGAGATATGGTGGTGGGATGTCAATTGTCGAGGGAAAACACGTCTCTTATGACGGGACGACATGGTAGGGAGAGGGACAGTGTGGGAAGACAAGAGGGAGCGAAACATAAAATGATATACCATGAGGGTGAGTGGAAGGAAAGTGTGGCATAAGAAGACAAGGGGGGAGCGAGTGATGTGACTGGTGGACAAGAGGCCTAGTGGAATACAAGTGGCAAGAAGAGGGGGATGACTCAAGGAGGAGGCGCCACGATAGCAAGGGAGCCCACACTATAAAACCACCCATATCAGACCCCCCCCACCATTAAAGGTAGAACGACGGGGGGGTCTGGAATGGGACCTCAACCATAGATCTCGACATGGCTCACCTGACCCTCCAGATCTACACACTGGAAAACTGTCATATCGGACCCCCTCCCCACCATTAAAGGTAGAACGATGGGGGGGGGGGGTCTGAAATTGAATCTTGACTAAAGATCTGAGCACACATGTTTTGGCCCCCCATATCTGTGCACTGCATAATCCAGAGCACTTATGCACCCCAAACTTAGGATAAGTGGGTTTTTGACCCATTCTTTGCCACTTTTTCACCAAAGGGGGCACTTCATAAGAAAACACCCCACATACAAGATTATGTGCTAACATTAAACTGATGGGTATCAGGCTTACTCATACTGCAATTCAGGAGATACAATTCAGGAGTGACTTCTGACACTAACAACACCAACTTCCAGTCACATAGGCACTAGCCTACATAATAGAGAACAATAGTTCTCCCTTGCACCACCCTTCCACCCTAGGTTTTCTGGCTGCAACCAGATGGAAGCTACAACTCCCTTTGTTCAAGCAACCACTTGAAATTCTGAGGACAAATGTCCTCCCTAGCACCTCCCTACCACCCTGAATATAAAATATTTGTTTCTGAAACGTATTACAGTGATAAAGTGTTTGTCAAAAGGCTTATCAGTGTCATCATTGTTTTGTTGCACTACTATGCTCTACCTGCATTAGTGTCTTCCTACTCGCATCTCTTTAAGCTTTCTATTCTTCTTCTCTATCTCTGAATGCACACCTCATATTTCTCTTCCTCTCTCAGATAATCATTTCTCCTCTATCTCTTTCTTCTTCGCTTTATGCTCTATGTATTATTTCCATTCAATGCGCTATGCCTCTTCTGTGCATTTCATCTCTTGCACACAACATGCTTCTACCCGCATGAATAACTCTCAAAAGAAGCAACCATATCTTCTCTGTTCTGCACATATTTATCATGCCAAGTCCTCTTCCAGGGAATACACTCAACTCTTCTCCCTCTTTCATTATCATCGTGAGTCTATTCTTCATCAATGACCGTTATCCTAATATTCTTCGGCTTCTTTGGCAGTTACAGTCTTCGACGCATTTCCATCTGTCAATTGTCTAATTGATGACTCTTCACTTTACTGGAAGTTACCTCAAGACTCTTCAACTCCTCTATAGATCACACTGAAGCTCGTCAAATTCTCTGGCAGATACAATCACTCTATTTCTGGCAGTTACCCAGAGAACCTCCATGCGCTCATGCCTTTGGCGCCTTTTCCCTTTCTGAGAAAACTACACGGTGGGCACTCTCTTTTCTAGATAAGCCCCTTCCTTTCACGTGACCATGAGTTGTGACCATGGGCCTAACCAAAAGGTGCTTCTTGATCTTGGACATCGAATATTCAGCTGTGAKTTGCCTCGATTCTCCCAACTCGCGATCTTCGATGTGGAGCCTAGCGACGTGCTAGCTCCTCCCTTAACCCTTGCTGATGTGACCATTGGATGTGACCACTCGCTAATCAAATGGGAACTTTGTGATCTCGGTGATCTCCAAAGTGGAGCCTAGTGACATGCTAGCTCCTCCCTTAAATTCCCGCTGATGTGACCATGGTTGTGACCAAGGGACAAACAAAAGGGTGCTTCGTGTTTCACAAACTTGTGAACTTCATCGTGCCTGATCAACGGTCCACTCTCTCCCTTTGATCGGCAGCTATGATCAAATCGTGAACTCATGTGTCGGGTGTTTGAACATAAGACAACCCTGAATCTTCCAACTCCCGATTCTTGATTCAGTGCTCTGTGTCAAATCTACAACCCACAACCCTCTGTGATCCAACGATCTAGATCTTATTGGGACTTCAAGTTTCGTGAAGTTGGAGGACTACTCACCTCTCTTCTCCCGACTTTTGATTTTCCAAAACCTTCTCCAGATCAACGGCCCACGATCCTCAGTGATTCGATGACTCAGATCATATTGAGACTTCACATTTCACGAAGTTGTAGGACTACTCACCTCCCTTCTTCCGACTTTCTATTTTCTAAAAGTTCTTTATCGGTTGTCACATCTCCTTTCCAGATGAACGTCTAGGATTGTTGTGGCTCTCAGCTCCTCATGTATTTTCCTCCTTCCTTCCTGATATTTGCGAGCATCAGATCAATGACTCACAACTCCCCATGATCTAATGGTCTAGATCAACTCGCGAACTTGGACATCGCACATTCGTAAAACTCTTACCTTTGACTTTTAAGTCAACGAAATGTTGATCTCTCACCACATGTCCTCTGGATACAATGACTCAGATCTCATCGCGACTTCGCATTTCGCAGAGTTGGAGGATGGTTCTCAGCCATTATCCTCTTCATAGTTATACTAAATCCAATGAATGTTGGTCCTCAGTGCTCATATCAATGGATAAGATCTATATTTATCCTCTGCGCTTCCTCTGGTCACTGTACTCTGATCTAACGAAAATCAGGTATTCGAGATTGGTGATCCAACGACCTCTGTTGGTCCTCCTCCTGAGCTTACGCATCCTCCTGAATTTGAATAATTTCTAAGTGTAAAAGGTTATACGAGTCCTAATGACTTTGGGTCTCATCTATGTTTCTGAGAATGCTATCTCTCCTAATATTTGGTAATGGAATTAACCTCTGCCCTGGCGGACACTTGTTCTCTACGTGCAACTCTGTGCTATTCCTCCTGAGCTTTGATTGCACACTATGCCAGTAATCATTCCATTTTTGTTGTTTTTCTTGCTTGTAGACATGCCATCGTCGTTGTTGTTCTTGCCATCAATGAAAAGCACACTTTGCCTATAAACATGCCAACATATTTGTCCCTCATCATCGACCAAGCTCAACCATTTAGTCTTACAGTTGAGTATAGCCTCATGCAATTCCAACCAGTCCATACCGATCATGACGTCAAGACTACATCCCGTAACAAACTCTCCCATGTCAAGGCTACATCCCGTAACCTTCCCTCCAACCTTGTATTTGGCTCCCAAAGTCGTTTCTACAAAGCTAAACTCATCCTGTTTGAATTCCTTTACCTTAATTATTTTTAGCGTTGCACCAGAAATAAAGATCTTTGTAGCACTTGGATCTATCAAAATACTAAGGGTATTTTAGTGATGGTACCTGACCTCTTTGTTGATTAAGGTTGGTTGTCATTGATTTCTTGCCATGGTTGTAAACATTCCAACATCTTTGTCCCTCATCATCGACCAAGCTCAACCGTTTCGTCTTACAGTTGAGTATCGCCTCATGCGATTCCAACCAGTCCATACCGATCACGACGTCAAGGCTACATCCTGTAAAAAACTCTCCCATGTCAAGGATACATCCTGTAACCTTCCCTCCAACCTTCTATTTGGATCCCAAAGTGGTTTCTACAAAGCTAAACTTGTCATGTTCGACTTCCTTTACCTTAATTATTTTTAGTGCTGCACCAGAAATAAAACTCTTTGTAGCACCTGGATCTATCAAAATACTAAGGGTCTATCAGTGACAGTACCTGACGTCTTTGTTGATTAAGGTTGATTGTCATTGATGTCAACCCTTGAAGAAATACCCACAACACAAAGGTTTGGGTAATGGTCCCAATATTGTTTTATGTAAATATGACTCATGATTGTCTTGTCATGGTTGATAATAAGTAAAGACAGATGAACTCCAAAGTGGTCACCTTATGGTGAAGCCCTCATGGGAAGACGCTTTGCAGAGTAAGAGAACCCATGCTTAATTGTGGAATAATGAGATGAAGGAAAATGAACTTTTCAGGTAAAATATCCTATATGGATAGAGCTTGTCATTGCATTTCCGGTGGTATGTGGAACGTCACATAACTCCTCACAGTTAGAGAGTTATGGCCATGAGACTTTGGAGACCCCGGGTTTGGGTAATGGACCCAAGTTTGTTTGATGGATAATGGTATGTGTTATGATATATTTTCAGATAATACTATCCTATATGGATAGTACATGTCATTCCATTTCTGGTGGTATGTGGAACGTCACATAACTCCTCACGGTTTGAGAGTTATGGCCTTATGAAGTTGGAGGACCCTCA
The DNA here is from genome assembly GCA_032191745.1 of Picea mariana. NCBI lineage: Eukaryota > Viridiplantae > Streptophyta > Pinopsida > Pinales > Pinaceae > Picea > Picea mariana. Next base: position 24,176 of record JASDQU010203059.1, on the reverse strand, counting down.
TATGTTATCTAGAAGCCCCAAAAGGTCAAAGTAGTCAAAGTGGTTTAAGATATTTTAAAAGGTAAATAATAAAGTGAAGTAATGAGTGTATTATAATTCAAAGTGAATACAAAATAAATTATTTCAATAATAAATTTAATGGAGAAATTAGAAGTGGGTTAACCCTAAAATAAGGAA
>JASDQU010203058.1:0-18966 GCA_032191745.1 Picea mariana | reverse complement strand
CCATGCAGACTCAGGACGATCGTGCACCTATGACAGACGCCATCACATTTCGGACTGTCCTTCTGCAGGTGAGTTGACATGAATTAGTCCTTTGTCGGACCTTCCTTTTATAGTGAAGCTGATGTTCAACCACTAGCAACTGCCGCAATAACTGCTTTTTGGGATCGGGGATGGCCTCGGTCAATTATGTCTTCTGTGGCGGTCTCCTAATGGTGCCACCTGGACCAGCCAAACAGTCTCTCATTGAATGCTGCTTCACTGGACTGCTGCGAGGGACCCCTACGGTGGATGTGGACGAGGGTATGACGGAGGTTATGGCGAATGAACGGAAGTGGTGACATCGGATGAGGAATACCACGGGGTATGGATAGGACACAGGTGGAAACAGCATGGAGCATCGGGGGACAAGTGGATTATGGAAGGTGCTGAGGTGGAGGTTACTTGGGGGGGGAGACACATGGCAGAAGGTGAGAGGACGATGAGGTAGGAAGGGGACATGCGGATGGACATGGCTGAATATGCAGACTTGACACCTGGGAGAGCGGAGGGCACATTTTCGAGCAACTTGGAAGGGAAAAGGTTAACTGTCATAAGGCAAGAAGGGGGCGAAGAGGAAAGGAATATATCATGAGGGTGAGTGGACAGACAAATGTCAACAGACGAGGGGGGACACGATGAGAGGTGACCCCACATTGATTAAAGGTAGAACGACTGATAAGGGTTGGAATCCCCTGAGCATCATTGATCCGGGTGTTTTGATCTCGGTCGTTGGGAAGGTGCACGCCCAATTCCGGACCCCCCCCCCTTATTAAAGGTAGAAAGGCAAGGGGGGTTCAGAATTGCCTGTGTGTCGTTGATCTGGGTGCTTTGATCAAGGTCGTTGGGAAGGTGCACGCCCGATTCCAGAACCCCCCCTCTTATTAAAGGTAGAAAGGCTAGGGGGTTCGGAATCGGATGCTGACCGTGGATCTGGGCGCGTGGATCTCTGCCACCCAGATCTTCTTGCTCCTGTAAAAGGGTTGATGCAGTGCTATAACGCTCTCTGATGGCTTATGGGGAGGTGCCAACACTCCTGAGATAGTTATAAGGGAGCGCTCCCCTCCAAAAACTTAGTTTTTTGAGTGTTTTCAGATGGCAAAAGGTTCATAAGACTGTTGACTCATTTCTCTTCTTCCAAAGCAAATGTTTGAGGTGTCTCAAATTTCCTTCTCATGTCGTTATAGGCACGACATACGCATCATGGTAGTTATGCTTTCCTTGACTCTTGCGACACTTGTAAGCAAAATGAGACACTTGTGACCTTTGTAATGACGACACTTGCGACACTATCAAAGTGAGTATTTGTGATGTGTAATGGTGAGGGAAATCACCAATGATGTCAATGACTCCCAAGGTACCCTAGGACATTCCAGCGAATGTTAATAAATGAGTTGAGTTCGAATAGTTGTGGAATCATCTGATCAAAGGTCAATGATATAAACATATTGTCAGAGGCGTGGAGGCCTGCCATTGAGGCATGCAACTCCCAAGGTACTAACTAGTTTCTAAGTATAATTCTTGGATTATGTGTTGAAGTCGACAGGAAAATACTCATCGAAGGAGGGCCTTGATGTATCCCCCATCATCGACATGAAACTAACACAAGAAAGTGATGTAAGATGGTGAATCAAATGAGTATGGACTGACAGAGGAAACAGAAACTGGAAATACTACAGATGGATGGTTTGAAGTGAAACTTCCCTTGAACATGATGAGGAACGACAACTGACTTGGAAGCATTGACTCAACGAGTACCAAAAATGTAATGTGATGACAATAAGAGAACTCTTCGACTAGATGAAAAAATACTACAGATGGATGGTTTGAAGTGAAACTTCCCTTGATCATGATGAGGCACGGCAACTGACTTGGTAGCATTGACTTGACGAGTACCAAAAATGTAATATGACGACAATAAGAGCACTCTTCGACTAGATGAAAAAGTTTGGTGACACATGGAATTGGTATGACTCAGAGATAAGTGGATTACCCAATTTTAAGACGAGACACAAACAGGTGCCATGTTCAAGGGTGACAGAAGCTGACATAAGGAATTCTCAAAAACTTGACCCACTTCCTTCAATTTTTCCCCCACCCAGAGAGATGAGTACCTCGTTTTAATTTATCAAGCTCAAGGAGGGTAACGCATGCTCGATATAACTCACCTTCGGTAAGTTCCTCTTCCTTTGTTTAATGAACTGGAAGAAGTAAGGGTTCGTCCCCATATGGGCCCTTCAATGTGTAGTTTAGCGAGTTCAGAGAAGGAAAATTTAGTGTTTTTTCATGTTTAGAGAGTCTGAAAAGAGCTTAAAGGCGACTCCAGGGTTGTCTTTTTTCGTAATTTTAGTCTCGCGAGGATAAAAAAATGATAAACTACCACTCGAAAGACATCCTTTCAAACCTTTTAACAAGTGTGAAAGGAAGCAAGATCACTCAACAATCTTTTCATGTTTGAGAGTCTGAAAAGAGATTAAAGGAAACTCCAGGGGGTTCCTTTTTTGTATAACCTTTACGAGTTCAAAAAAGTGATAAAAGTATACTCGGTTACATTCTCATGTATTTACGAGCACGATAAAGAACAAATACTAAGCTTGGTATTGGTTTCATTTTTACACAAGCTTGAAACAAAATTAAACTTATACTTGTAAATTCCCAATGTAATTTCCAAAGGTAGGGATACCCATGGATGGTTGGTACTATGCCCCCATCTTGAAAAGTTAGCGGCTTAACTCCAGATTGATAATCAAAGGCTGGAGACATGCCCCCCCAAGCTTCATTTCATTCGTCAACTTTGAGGTTGTCAGCAATTTCTGTACTAGATGGAGAAAAAGGATAAGGGCGGATGAAATAAAGGTTCTGCTACGAGATCTAATGAAAGACTCAACTCAAAATCTGACTCGATATCTACAAGATCTAGCGAAAGACTCGACTTGTTAAGAGAGGTGATTGTTTCATTTTTTAACGAGCTTGACACATGAAAAGAACTATGCTCAAGACCTATGTTTCATTTTTTAACGAGCTTGCCACAAAGAAGAAAAACTATGCTCATGGCTCCAGGTTCAATCCCCTAATTTATGTTTCATTTTTTAACGAGCTTGCCATAGAGAGGAAAACTATGCTCGTAGCTTTTGTTTCATTTGTTAATGAGCTTTCCACGGAGAAGAAAAACTATGCTCGTAACCTCTTCTTGATCATGGCTTCCAAGAGGATAATGCTATGGAAAGAATACATGTCAAGGGACAAACGTCAGTCATGGCTTCCANGTCAGGAGAAGGGAGAGATTCCCTCTCGTGCGGGGTTGAATGCATGTGGCAAGTTGTTACATAATTGACCCGTGGCGGGGTGGACATCGCTGGCATGTACGGATCGTTCAGGGAAGGTGGATGGATGACCATCATATGAGGGTCAATGAATTAAAGTTGGTCAATCGTCACTGTGTTTCCATTGTGAGGGAAACACATCACTCGAAAGAGAGTGGACACAAAATCTCTCAAAAGGTAGACATATTATCACCCAAGGAGTAGGTTAAAGTCCAAGGGGTCGTGAACTACCATCACATTGACGTAGATTGTTTTTCCTCCCAAAGTAACCAGAAATTGAGGAAGGATCCCTAAAGTTTGACTAACTCTTCTGTCAAAGGTCAACAAATTATGAGTCACGGGTGCAAGCTGTGGTGAACCAAAATCTTTCCAAGCATTCGCAGATAAGATGCTAACAGAAGCACCTTCATCTATCAAAGTGTTAGGAACATTCCTATCACAAACATGCACAGTGATTTGGAAAGGCACGTAAGAAGGTAGACAGGGTTCTGTCAAATGATTCCAATCAATATAAATCATTTGATTGCTCGAAGGGGGTGCCATCGGGATGGGCAGAGTGCCCCCTTGTCCGGGTGAATCAGTATTAACGAGGTAGACATGAGCAACATCCTCACTCTTTGATTTAGGACTGGGATCGACTGGTTGTGGAAATGGATCGACCACTTTGGCACTCCTCAAGGAAGGAGTGGGATCAAGCGATGGCAGAACTAGATCGACCACTTTGGCACTCTTTATATGAAGAGTGGGACTGACTGATGATGGAACTAGATCAGTCACTTGGGTTTCACTTTCAGATGAAGAGTAGGGTTGATCGATGATGGAACTGGATCAACTACTTGGGTTTGTGGTTCAACCGAGGATGAAACTAGATTGACCACCTGATCAACTAGATGGACCAAGGATGGAACCAGATTGACTAGTCCATCAAATAATGACGGTTTGGAGAAATCTTACGATAACCAATTGGAAGTTGAATATTTTCCAAAAAATAAGAAGCCTCGTCCATACGAAGGAAAAGGTGAGAGTAATTATCACCTTCACATAACAGGCAAGGAAAATTGACAAATCTATTCTTCTTACTATTCTTAATGTCACTGGCTGACAGGGTGTCACCAGCATGTCCCACAAGGGTTGATGATGTGGAAGACGACATTTATAAGACCTTGCAAAACCAGGGCAATCCCTAAGAAAGTGGTCACCCTTACAAAGAATACAAGGGAATGTGGGTTTAGGATTCTTCGTTTTAATCTTGTTAAGTTTATCAACACTCCCAGTATGATTAACCATAGTTGGTTGCTTGGATCCAACATGATTTGATGTGGTTGGAGGCTTGGTCCCTTTTTGGTTCTTCTTTTTCTTCTCTTTATGTTTCTTCTTCTTCTTATCAACCTGCCTACTCGCTTTAGAGATTTCACTAGGTGAAGAAGGAGAAAGAGAAGGAGACTTGATGGGTGAAGAAGGTGAAAGGCCGACATGAGGTTGATGTGTGGGTGGTGTTCTTACATTTGAAGTATTAGGTGCATTCGAAGCACTGGGAAGATTTGAGATCATTGGATTAGGGAACAACCAAACCGGTAATATGATCGTGAGTCTCGGAAGACTCAGTGTGGCAATGCACGGAGGACCAACGTTTCCGAAAGAAGGAAAGGAAAAAGGTTTCCCGGAAAAGGGGTTCCTCCGTTGGGACTCCCAGGAGTTGATGCCATTGACACTGACTCAACCTAAGGTCCACTAAGGAAAACAAACATCACACGCTACAAATATGAGAATCAAATAATCAAACAAACATTCCCACAATGAAACCACTAGTTGCTTATGAAATCCAACATTGCAAGATCAATATAGGAAGGGGTTGGGATAGAGTGGGTGGATCAGTTATGTTAGCGACTTGCTTAGCGAACTTACGCCTTGGTGCAAGCTTCCACACAATAATCATGGATTTACCCTCCAAGGAGCTCGAGTGAGTTTGACCAATGTTTGTTCCAGGTACAGTGAAGACTTCCCTTCACCATCACCTTGTGTAAAGACCCTAAATATTATGGCTACTAAGGTCACCAACTCGCAGTCATCTTTTGGGCAGGTACAATCAATAGTTGATTCTGAACGTATGGGCAGGATAACAAGTCTGAAATCCTTCAAGAGAACTGAGGACAAGTGGACTGGTAGAACTCCAAAGGACCCCGAACGGATTCAGAATTCACGAAGCACCGAGACCAAATGAAAACAATTGGACCTCAAGAAGAACCCCCAAAACATGATCTAACTACTACGAACGGTTAAGCCTCAGAGGTATAATCTCCGTTGATCTCCCAAATGCGACCTCATGCATAACCCCTGTGTGAGAGGGGAATATCAGCTATGCTTATACGAACAATTGGATTTACCACTCCCTAACACAAGATTCTACGTTTGTCTTATGGCTTTGGAAAGTTATCTTCACAACCTATTCCAAAGTTCTACACTTGTTAATGTAGGTTCACTACCAGAAAATATAAAAGTGTCTGATCAGTTTTATAAGCGCTTCATTTTAGGGTTGTTGTTTACTCAAGGGTGCGAAAGTGAAACTGATGATGTTGTAGACTTGACTCCAAAAGAATGAAGAACAATGAGATGCAAATATTTTTCTTCAATGAATCCTACATACGGGATGGAGAAGAGGTTCCACTTTCTTCAACAAAACACCCAATTCCTAAATGCAATTTTCTAAATGCAACGTAGTTATCTACACTAGCCAACAAAAAGAATGCAACTATATTTCTTTGTTTGATTCTAAGAAAGTAAATGCAAATCCTTTAATACTCCACTAATTTTAATTAAACAGAAAGATTCAGATGTAGATGCAAAAGACACAAAGAAAAAGGGGCTACAAACAAAGCATGCACTCAAAGTAATGAGAACTGAAAGAAAACAAGTAGGAGATAACATGTTCTAACAAGAACTCAATCAAGGATTCGACAATGAACAAGCATTCAAGGAACACAACAAAGTTTAGAGAAGAATCCAAGAAGAGACAAGGAGAAAAAGTTTCAAGCTCAATTCAAGACAATAGGAAGTGGTAAGTATCAAATCTCAACCCAAACAACTCCAAAAAACAAAATATAGGCTCTGGGAAAAGACCTGTACAAAACATGCTACAAAAGACTGAGCAGAAAAGGCAGAAAACCTCCAAAAAAGATACTTGAGCTCCCTAACTAAAGGGAATAGAGTGTTATAGTGCTCTGTAAATCATTGTAGGGGAGAGTTGATTTAGAGATCAGCACTCTGATATGCACTCCAGGGGAGCGCTACCCTTCCCAAAAACTCAAAACCGAGCCAACAAAATGCAGAAAAATTCACCTAGAATTCTCAGAAATTGGTGAAATTTCCAGTGAAGATGGGAGAAAGGTAGTGGATCATGAACAAACAATTGAAATGATCTAAAATTTGGGCAAAAGGTAGGGACGATCCAAGGAAAGACAAATCAATGTCGATCCCCAGTGGGATCACCAATTTTTGTTGTAGGAAAATTTCTCTACGAACAGGTGAATATCTTCTTGGATCCTAGACCCATATTACCAATACAGAAAGATGCTAACATTGGACACTAACATTCCTTTGAATCTAACTAACTAATCAGAAAGAGAAGGGGGAGGAAGAAAGTGTGATGCACCTTATTCCAATATTTGTCCTCGATACTCTAACTTAAGCTTGATCTCCGAGCTCCTTAGCATTGTTTGACACCTGCAATGCAATGGACAACAAGACAAAGAACTTATTCTCTACTCTATAAGATTAGTCCAATCAAATCCATATATAAGACAAACATATGTAAAGAGACATAGGTTAGAAGGAAATAGGCCAAGCAATATATTAATGAGAACTCTTAAAGAAATGCTTACAGACTGTAGATGCAGTTGCAACAGCTTTTGCAAGTCCTCCTTGTCCAACCCTTGCACAAAGCTCCCAAAATCATAGGTTTGATATCCTAAAGATTTCTCCCAAGACCATAGATTTGATACATAAAATATCCACCCCCCTTCTCCATGGAAAGCCCTCATTATATAGGATTTGGAGGCTTAACCACCATGGAGAGGATCACTCATCAGATCCACTAAAAAGGGATCTGAAAGATATTAAAGGAGAAAATATCTCTTAAGTATTTTAGGGAGGAAATATCTCTCAAGGATTTTAAGGAGGAAATATTTCAACCATCCATGAGATCCTCCACCTTCCCTAAAAAATAGAAAACCAAATGTGAGGTGGATTCTCACACTTAATTAATTTCTTTTTCATGAATATTAATAATAATTCATGTGCACTTGGTATTTTGGCCTTCATGTAATATATCCCTTCTCCACATTGACTAGGGATTGTGACATAGGTTATTCCATGGTGTCGAGGTGTATGAGACACTTATATGACACTTACAAAACTTAGGGCGAGGTACCTAGGTGTGCAAATTTCATGTGTAATAGAATATCTGTAAAAGACTGTATCATACCCTGTATCAGAGACTGCACTACTTCCAATGAGACATGGACAACACTCAAAGAAGAACATAAATCCATTCTTGTCTTTGAAGAGTAAGCATCTTTCTATTAGGATGGAAGAGAATGAAAGTATCAGTGATTTCATTTCAAGAACCAAAGATATTAAAGATAAACTTGGTAATGTAGGTAAAAAGGTAGCTAGCATTGATTTAGTCACTATAACTTTAAATGGTATACTAGAAGAGTACCAAATGTTTATCACAGGTCTTGCAGCAAGGGAGAAGGCTCCTAATTTTGAAGAGTTGGTAGGTATACTTATGTAGGAGGAATAAAGGTGAAAGAACCTTAGTTAAAAGTCTCAAAGTTTTGATCTAGCACTGATGGGGAAGGGGAAACCGCCTTCCAGAGGAAATCCATGGGAAAGAAATAAGGGAAGTAAACCACCTTATGGAAAGCCACCATATGCAAAGATTCAACAAGGTATGACACCTCCAAAGTTTGATGTTAATGTTAAAAGGAATGATGCATGTTCTTACTGTGGCAAATTTGGACATTATCCTAGAGATTTCTTTAGAAGGAAATATCATGAACCCAAACATAGAAACATAAGGCATACTGGTCATTTTGTTGATGGAGGAGAAACAATGAATGATGACTTCAAAAATCTTAGATTACTTATTTCAGAAGCTACCTTGTCCATTGAAACATATGACTCAAATGCATGGTTTGTTGATTTTGGTGCCTCCATACATATGTCTTGTAACAAGCATTGGTTTGAAAATTATCATGAAACAAATAATGGTGCTAATATATATCTTGGGGATGATTGCTCACATCAAATTAAATTATATGGTGATGTATATGTGACATTACCAAATGGTTGTGTTAAACAAATTCAAAATGTTATGTATGTGTCTGGTATAAAGAAGAACTTAATCTTAGTTTCTACCATAACAGGTCGAGATTTGAAGGTAGAATTTTTAAAGTCACATTGTGTGGTAAAATATATGCAGGATCATTACAAGATTATTGCAACATGAATCAAGGTTGGAGGTTTATACAAGCTTGATGTGAAGAGAAAAAGTCATTAGGCGTTGGCATCCACAACCATGACAACATAAGTTTAATGGCACCAATGGTATGGACACCTTAACTATCATGATTTGTTACTACTTTAAAAACAAGGAATGGTGGAAGGACTTCTTATGCTTAAGAATGAATATTCTGTATGTGAAGGGTGTACATTAGGGAAGATGCATAGGGAAGAATTCCCTACTCATATAGATAAAAGAAAAAGAGATATTCTTGAACTTGTGCATACATATCTGTGTGGTCCTATGTAGACAAAATCACATGGTGGAGCATATTGTTTCTTGATCTTTATTGATGATTGCACAAGATATACATGGGTTTATTTTTTGAGAAATAAAAGTGATGTATTTGAATACTTTGGAGAGTTTGAAAATATGGTTGAGAAGAAAACAGGAAAATACATCCACATCCTCCGATCAGATCAAGGGGGAGAGTATACATTAGGTGCATTTGTCAAGTACTACAAATCCCATGGAATTGTCCAGCAGTATACAGAGCCACATACTACACATAATAATCGAGTACCTAAGAGAAAGAATAGAACCTTAGTGGAATGTGCACGGAGCATGTTAAAAGGTAAAAATATTACAAATGGTTTTTGGGTTGAAGCTATTAGCACTATTGTTTATTTGAAAAATAGAAGTCCAACTAAAATTTTAGACCATAAAACTCCTTTTGAATCTCTTTATGGTTATAAACCAATAGTAATCCATTTAAGAATATTTGGAAGCGAATCTTTTCCTCATGTTCCTAAAGAGGATGGGAGAAAACTAGATGCAAAATCAACCAAGTGCATTTTTAGTGGTTAATGTTCTGATCACAAAGCATATAAGATGTTTGATCCTTGCACACATAAAGTTTTTGCAAATAAAGATGTGTTATTTCATGAGCATGCAGATGAAGGCCATAAGGTGGGAAATAACGATGCATGGCATATTCCTTATGATCGTGATGTCAAAGAAGAATCATATGATGAACATGAACATAAACAAGAGGAACAACTCAGGGATATGGAAACTACAAGCAACCAAAGTAAACCAAGAGGAGGAGAGGGTTCACCACAAAGCAAAAGAAGAGGTGAAAGCAGTGAAGCACCAAGGAGGTCATCACACCAAACTCAACTACATGAAAGTTATAAAGATTATGCTTTGATGATTGAAGTAATGAATGTCATAGAACCTTTGAATTTTGAACAAGCTAAGGAACATAAAGAATGGAGAGATGCAATGAAGGAAGAGTATGATTCCATAATGAAAAATAATACATTGGAATTAATAGAATTACCTAAAAATAAAGTTCCCATAGGATCCAAATGGTTGTTCAAACACAAATTTAATGTTGATGGAAGTATAGCTAAATATAAAGACCAATTGGTTGCAAAAGGATATTCACAAAAAGAGGGAATAGATTATGAGGATACCTTTGCACCTGTAGCTAAGCTAAATACAATTAGATTAACGATTGCATTAGCTACAAAACATAGTTGGAAACCACATCAACTAGATGCTAAGTCTTCTTTTCTAAATGGGGAACTAAAGGAAGAAGTATATCGTGTTCATCCAAAAGGATTTGTAAAGAAGGGTCAAGAACATCTTGTTTGTAAGTTAAAGAAAACTTTATATGGACTAAAACAAACACCGAGATCTTGGTATGTGAAGATTGACTCTTTCTTTGTTTAGAAAGGTTTTATGAAAAGTAAGAGTTACCCTAACATGTATATAAAGCCAGATCAAAAGAGGCATGTTGCTTTGATTTCCTTGTATGTTGATAATCTCATTATAACAGGAAATGCATCTCAATTGATTGATGAAATTAAAAGACAGTTGTCACGGGTTTTTGAGATGAAAGACCTTAGTGAGTTGCATTATTGCTTAGGTCTTGAAATATGGAGAGAAGTTGGTAAGACACCGGTCACACAAAGAAAATATACAAGGGAGCTACTTAAAAGGTTCAATATGAATCGATGTAAGGCAGTGTCAATTTCTTTAGAACAAAATGTTAAACTCTATAATGATGATGGGACAAAAGAGGTGAATGGTACACTCTATCGTCAATTGGTGGGAAGTCTAAACTATCTCACTACAACCAAGCTAGATATAGTATATTTAGTCAACATCTTGAGTCAATTCATGGCCAAGCCTCATGAAAGCCACTAGATAGCAATGAAGAGAGTACTTAGATATTTGAAAGGAACAACTGATTTTTGTATTAAATATAATGATGAGTTTGATGTTAAGTTGACATGTTATTCTATTTCAGATTGGGCCAAAAATCCCGATGACGGAAAATCAACCACAGGATATACATTCAACATTGGATGGGGGATCATGTTATGGAGCAACAAGAAACAACCAACTATTTCTTTGTCATCAACTGAAGTTGAATACAAAGCCTTCTGCAGTGCTACTTGTGAGGGAATTTTGTTGAGGCGAATTCATGAAGATGTGGGAGAAGAATATATGGGGCCAAGCCCACTTGGAATTTTTTTGTGGATGAGGTCAAGGAAAAATACCACCCTGTTGATAACTATGAAGACCAGTACATGAGATGGACCACACTGCGACAAGAGAAGAGCCAAACAGTGTTAGAGTTCACAAATACTTTCCATACCTTCCATACCAAAGTGGGTATCAAAGAATTCGAGCGACATTTGGTTTTGAAATACAATGGGGCTCTGCATAGGTACATCCAAACCGAAATGGATTTCCTAAACATCTCGTCATTGGGAGTTGCCTATCAATATGCTGTCAAAATCGAGCAGAAATTTAAACACCAAAACAAATGGGAGTTTGGGTCTGCAAATCCGCAACAACCAAAGCATGGTAAAGATTACCCTAACCAATAGCCTCCCGAAAAACAATCCAAGACACAGGAAAATAAGAGTAAAGGAAAGAGGAAGAATGACATTGGGAAGTGGTGCGACTTCAACACAAGCCCTTGGCACAACATCGATGAATGTCTCTCAAAAAATTCATTGGTGGTCGAGGTCAAAGATAAGGAGTTGAACCCTGATTCAGAATTTGATCTAAAAAGTATTGAAATCAAACACATCATCGACACAGACCCCACTGCTACTATCACGACTGGAACAATTCAACCAAAAGAACCTATAGATCCTGAAGATGGGGAGTGCCTCTTCCATTCACAAATGTGGGTGAAGGGGACCTCGTTGCATTACATTGTTGATAGCGACAGTCAAATGAGGTTGTCAAATAGTTGGGGTTGTCGACAACACCACACCCGCAACCATACAACATCGGGTGGATTCACTAGGGACGGGATCTCCGTGTTAGCCAACATTGTCGCCTTTCCTATGGCATCCAACCCTTCAAGGATGAGGTAGTGTGTGATGCTACCCCTCTTTATGTCTGTGATGTTGTTTTGGGCCAATCATATATGTGTAAACATCATGTTGTTTATGAGTCTCGACCCCGCAGTGTCATTATTACTCTAGGGGGTTAGCTCTACATGATATCAGAGGTAGCTCTGACTACTATTCCACCAAAACAGTGCCACAAGGTAATCTCTCATACTGCAAAATTCATCATCTTCACAGTCTGTTCAAAGGATGCACATAAGGCCACTAAAACCACTGCAACCTCAACACCTTCTATCCGGAAGATTGCAGAAGAGAAATTAGATATTGTTTCTTCACCTACAATGGTACCTACACAATTCCCCATCAATTCCAAAGACAACAGGTTGGTGGAACAGATTCAACCCCGCCAACAACAGGTTCATGACAGCCTTCCATAAACCAAGCAACACAATTTCTCCAACAAGGCACGCAACTCACCAAGCTTCATATTCAGAAAACACTTTCCCCTCTTCCCTGAGCACTCAAAGCAATGGAGACCATTTCTTCTTAAGGGGTGAGGATTGATCCAGGTGTATATTAGTGGCCACCCACCTGTTCCAAATTCCAACTGCCTCATCTAGACAATTTTCGGTTTAACACGTTTCTCTACAATGGCGAAATTTCCTTGTAATTGTGGGTTCTGCACTTATGGGGTTGTCCTAAAGCCCTACACAACATCCAGGTGGATATTAGTGGCCGCCCACCTATTCCAATTTTCTTATTTTGGAAGTTTTCATATCAATACATCTTTTTGTACTTCCAAGGTTATTTTGGGGCTCTAAACAATGTTTTTTTGGCTTGCCACAATCAAATTGTAGACAGAGTCAGAGTTTGATATCATAATGTATATTTCTCGAAAATATATTTCCAACGGGATATCACACGCCTAAAATGGAGATCGTATGAAAAAGTTACGACCTCGAGAAGTTAATGTACTAACTTACCCCAACGGGGCCCACATGACTTTTGGCACTTCATCTCCTAGGGTTAGGTTTTTGGATGTCTAGGGTTTTTACATTCATGTTTATCATAAAAAGGCCTTCAAAGCCTCATTGTGATCATCTTCTTGTGAATGAGTGTAGCCATCACATCTCTTCTCATAGATAAAGTTGCCACCATTCTAGCGAGTCTTGCACTCTGTATTTTTACAGTCTCTGTACATTTCTTTCATTAATAGAAATCCTTTATTACTGTATTTCTCTGTTTCTGGCAATTTTTATGTGTATTTCATTGTAATATCTCTTCTTTCATTTCGTTCCAAAAATAATCCAGATCAATCATGCTAGATCGAAGCACATTGAAAACCAACATCATTTTATAAGGGAAAAGATGCAATCAAAGGAGATTGATATAATTTATTGTAATACAAATGAAAATATGGTTGACATATTCACTAAGCCTCTTGGAAAGGAAAAGTTTAAGATATTTAGGAATCAATTAGGTGTGGTAGAGAACACATTTCTCCATTAAGGGGGAGTGTTAGCGTAATAATGGAGAGATTCTAGAAATTCCAATTATTAGGGTTTGTTATGCATTGTTATTATCTCGTTAGGATTATTGCCCTAATTATTTATGAGATCCTATTTCTTAGGAATTTGTTCAAACTACTAAACTATGTTGCATTCCTATAAATGTATTTGATATTGGATTGATGAATGTGAAGTGAGTTGTGGGCAGTGTCCAATGTGAGTGGTGTCTCACCTAAGAGCTACATCTCACCTTTCCCATACTTTGTCTTTTCATATTCTGTTTAAGACTACTTAATAATTAATCGTTCAAGATTACAGTTTGACTTATTACATGGCGCCTCTAGTTGTGAGTGCTAAATTTAAGTTTTTTCTGAAACCCCATACCTTTAGTTTGTTTTATTACTCCACAATATATGGTCATGTGTTTTTTTTCGAATTGCATGCCATTTTAGTAATGTTAAGTCCTCGAAATTGCAGGCTCCATTATGTAAATATTTGATCAGAGTCTGAAAGGTAATGATATGCCCTTGTACCAATTTTCAAGTTGAGTAGAAATCCCTTCAATGTTTTCTGGAATCTTGAAGAAACACGATAATAAGCGATTCGACTGGTTAGGAACCTGGACCATTCATTGACTGATTCTGCTTGTATTATTGAAAATATGCTTTAATCGAACGTTTATGTAGAATGTGAATGCCAATTGTTGTCTACATCGTGTACGAAGTTTATGTGTAATGCAACTCTATATGCATGTAGGGAATTTTAAATGTTATTAAGTCCATTTTTATCCTTTTACTTATTTGATTATTATATTATGTGAAAACGAATGAGTGTCACTTTTATGGTATGAATTAATGCCCATAATATATTACACAATGTACCTCAAATTGAAAAAAAAACAATATATATGTCATTAACCTTTTATTTTAATCTTTGTTGGGTTGCTTTGTTGGTTGCTGCATCAAGTTGTAAGTAATTACAATGGATTAGAACGGGCTTTGTAGAACTGTGAAATGTTTGCATTGCCACGATTGTGGAAAATGGAGATGTAACATAAAGGCTATTTACAAAAGGTATGGGATGCAGCCTCCCATGGTATATTTGACAAAATGAATTTTGTTGTGTCCTCCATCTCAAGGAAAAAATTCCACAATGCTATTGCAGGGGAAGTATTTTCGTTCCAATATTTGTGCAAAGTATTTGGTAGTTGGGGAAAAATAAATTTATGTTGGTTAATATTGTTATTTTATTGTCAATCTCAAGTTATTAGCAATGTCTTTACTCTACTCATTAAATGATATTTCAACATCGTTGGTCAGTTCTCCTTGACTAAAACCTTTATTGAAACAAGTGTTGTGTGGCAGCGTAGTCCCTGTCGAGTTGAATTGAGAATAAATGCACAGGGATGGGAAAAAGTTGTGGAGGCAGATGGAAACTGCAGCGGAGATGTGGAAAGCAACATGAAGCACGGGTGGTATCCATGTAGTCAATGACACGTGGCCTCTAGAGTCCCATTTATTTTTTGAAAGTATATAATCTATTTTGCTATGTTGAAAAATTTTGTGTATTTTGTCTGTATATGTGGCAGGAAAAAAAAAATTATATTCAAATTAAATAAATACAATTTCTTGACATTCAAAATAGTGGAAGATAAAAATTTATAACGACATAAATATAAAAGGAGATAAAAAAACAGTTTAATTTGAAATATATCAAAAAAGTTACATATTCCTAAAAATTTAAATGCATTTGTCATATAGACTGGGATTGGGGCTTCCATGGACCATAAGCATAGTGGAAGATAAAAACTTATGAGGACATAAATATAAAAGGAGATAAAAAACAATTTTATTTGAAATATATCCAAAAACAATATTGTATGTTACATATTCCTGGAAATTTAAATGTGTTTGTCATATAGATTGGGATTGGGGCTCCCGCAGACCATAAGAGAAATATATACAAGAAATAGGACTATAGAAAGAAGAAGTGGGCGACGGTAGAGTGTAATACCTGAAAAGAATAAATTGAAAGGTATCAGTCTTTGGCTAGACATTTCTATTTTAAAAAGTGGAATAATTGGGTTGATAAACAAAGCAGGATGTGATCAGTATAGGCTTACAGTGACAGTACATATGACTCATTTTGCTATTTTCTTGCTGATGCCTTTTCATTGATGTCATCGATGGCTACTGGAATCGTGGAAACTGTCTGTTGCCTTTCGTCGGCGACCTGCTTCAATTCCCTTTCCAACCATTCTTCAATGTAGCTTCTCATTGGGGCGATGTTGATCTCATTCCGGATTTTTATGTTGAAAAGTTCATTTTCTAACTCCCTGAAGTCGATAGAAAGATTATGCAAAGCCTAATCAATTTGCTCATTCTGTACCGAATAGTCGACTAGCCAGTTGTCGACATCATCTTGACCATATTCAAGGATGTTGTAAAACTTTTCCAAAGACAACGCCTTAAAAATATCAACTTGTTTATCGAAGGCTTGCTTAGTTAAGGGCAAGGAGTTGACGATTAAGTTGGGGTCTTGGAAGTCATTGGTCCTTCTAGCTAAGTCTATTCTGGTCAAATTTGTGAATAATTTTTATTTCTTTGATATGGCTTGTTCACATGACTGGACAATGAGATGTAGGTTCTTCACTTTTTTTTTCTAGCATGCATTTAATTGACCGATCCGGTTTTTGGATGGGAGATCTTGTTGTCTTCTTCTTGTTTCTGTCATGTTGTTGACAATGGTGCCAAAAGGAAGGACCCTGTCTAAATAGAAATGTTCCTCATGTTTTAAATCTCCCTGCAAATGTTCGAGCAAATTATGTGCCCTCGTTCCAAGGGAAGTCATGGTTTGTGATGTTTCCTACGCCTCAGTAATCAGTTCCATTCTTTTCTTGATATTATTCTCCACATATCCTCTACATGATGCGAGGAGGCTGGAGGATCCTTTTAACTTGGATGCAGGGGTGGCAGGCATGGCCTTTGCCAAAGGATTGGCAAGCAAAGGCATAGGAATCAAAGCTTCTTCCAATTCCTTGACCCAGCCCTTCAGTCTAGCATTCTCGGCCTCAATGCCTCCCATGGAATAATCAAGAGCATCTCCGGTCACTATGTGAAGTCAACAGATCTCGGACAGCCGCATTTTCGCAAGGTTAACCTCTGAACGAGATTTTCCTTTCTTATTTTTTACATCTTTTTTTTTCAATAATTAATTTTTTGGACTGGCTGTAAAAAACAACGCTCTTGAACACGAAGGATTCATCTTCGTCAAAATTTTTGGTATCAGATATGTCCATTGGACGACTATACTGGATCGCGTCTCCAGGCTGATCAAGGTGGCGGAATGCACTATCCAGATCAGGCTCAAGTTCCATGTTCTCACTCTCAATTTTGGGTTGTTCCACCTATCCCACATTTTTTTTCTCTTCTTGTCAACTGGAAGCTTGTGAAAACTATCAATTTTAGGGTGAGGAGGGTCATTATCTCCTCCTCCGTTTGAAGAACTCTGAGTTGCTCTATTGTTGTGGTGGGTCGTTGGAGCGATGCTCCGGGATGTCGTACTTTTGGGAGTGTTATCTGTCGATTGAACACTCTTCTCACCGAGGCCTTTTCCATGTTGCTTGTACAATTTAGTGGTGCTTTGCAGTGTGTCCAGGTCGTCGACATCAGAGACATGAGCGTTGTTGTCGGTGTCTCTGTTTTCGAGCAGGTGTTTTTTGAAAAAAGAATTGTCGAAGCCAAGTCTTTGTAAATGTTGTAAAAAGAAATTATTGGGGTTGAACCTTCTTAGGCTTTCAACATATCTTAGGTTCAAGTTGCTAAAATGGGATGCGATTTCGTCAATTTTGTTGAATTTCAACATGAAGTCCCGGACTTTGCAAGGCAGAGGAATGAACTGTTTTTTTCTCTTCTCTTGGAATAGATGCAACTAGTAGTTGTATCGCCTTGCTACTTCTGTAACAAACATTATGTCCGTAATGTGACATGGAAGGAGAGCAAGTTTTTCCCTGGAGCCAAAAATCCTTATCATAGTGTAATTATCCATATGTTCAAGTACCCCCTTCCTGTCCAAAAACCTAGTTGCCTGGTCAGATATACGGGGAGCATCTTCTCCTAATAACAAAACTTTCAAAACAGACACAAAGCCATTAAAAAACTCATAAAAACAGTGGGAGGCCTTGTGCTTCCACAAGGCCTGGTACCAGAACGTTACTGGGTTGAATTCCCAGTTGACCTTCTTGGAGAGAGACAATTTTGGAAACTGGTAGCAATGTGCTATCGCAAAAACCAAGTAGGATGAAATATAAAATTTCTTCTCCTTTTTGAATCTTGACAATTGGGAACAAATTTCATGGGAATTTAGCTTGCCCCAATAAAAAATGGCTTGTTCCTTGACTGTGAAATACAAAATATAAATAGTCATCCGAGAAATAGTTTCTCTGGACTTCTGTCCCGTTATTTTTATAAACAGCCAGGTAATTTCCTGGAATGGATTTCTAAATGATCTAACCTGCAAGCTTGTGATATCTTCAGGAACTACCATTGGGTCTTCCAAGAATTGGGGCAAGAGGTCCAACCTGTTATTATGCTTTCTTAGGAACTGCTTGCAATCTTCTCGTTTGAACATCAATGTTGGCTTTGGAAATCACAACATCTGGCGGAAGACCTGAGGTGACAAAGAAAAAGAAGAGCGGTCCCGTAGTGGAATAATTCTTTGGTCTGAAATAAATTTATTGGCACACCAAGAGACCAACTCCTTACAGTCAAAAAATTCAGGGACACAGCCTGCATGAGTAATCCCAGAGGTCCAAATTACTTCATTCTGGGAAACAAGGAATGAGTAATAAGAATATGCCATGGACCACTGGAAGTTCTGGTGCTCGCACCTGAAGATGTTCATTGTATCTCCATAGAACTGTTGTTGAGCTAATGCCATAGGTTTATGAGAACGTTCATTTGCTCCAGACGATGGTTGAAAGAACAGTTGGAGGCGATAATATAACTCTCTGCAAATGTTGGTTCAATGCTTATGAATGGGAAAGCTCCTCGAGCCTTTCGCTCATTAATGACAATCTCTATGGGTGTTGCAAGATGAGATGTTAGAAGTAAAGCTTACTTATTGCATATTTAGAAGTGCGAAGGTGGCAGGTACAACGAAGAGCAATTAAGGATTGGAGGTTTCGTGAATGTGCCAACCCAACAACGTGCGAACGACAT
>JASDQU010203056.1:0-12774 GCA_032191745.1 Picea mariana | reverse complement strand
TAGTTATGCATATCCAAGTAGTCATGGATGAATTCATTCATAAAATAATAAGCCCAACCCATCTTGATGCCTCAAACATATTTCTCTATGGCCAGGATGACCCCCAATGGGAACTCATCCTTCTGGCACTTGGACATCATTTTGCTAGAAATTATATGTGTGGGATAGTGAACATGGTCATCGTTGATTACTAAGATGATCGCACCTCTTGTACCTCTATGTGTCCGATACTTCCTATATAATTATTCTTGATTGGAATATCATGTTGTTGACATGGCAATAGGGTCCTCCACCATTCTAGGAAGGTCTGTAATGAGGCACATTATGTCGATGTCGACTGGGTAGTCACGGTCCAACCAAAGGAATCCTCCATGAAACTGACCGAGTAAGAACCTGGTACACACATTTATGTTTGGGCTATGCCCAAAATGTGGGACATCCAACAAAGTCAATATCTCTGATTTGTATATGGGCTTGAACCATGTCTTGGTGACCACCCTCATTATTCCCTATGCCCCTATAATAACCTATATGTAAGCTTCAAAGCACATTTCAGGGAAATGTGCCTCATCTTGTGGGTTGTGATTTGTGTATTTGAGGTTGGGAACCATGTCTAGTAGAGGTCCTTTGATAATTACCTCTCTAGGGATTTCGACGTCATGCATTTGTACCTCTTTTACTGCTTTCATCTTGGTTTGCACATGGGGCTTTCTTGAGGATGTCATTTCTTTGGTAGACTCTTGGCTCGGTTGACTTGTTGTATTACCACACACTTCTCTAGAGCATTGGTCTGTCTCATTGTCCCAATTGTAAACTATAAGGGTTGCATGTGATGAATGCATGACACATACTTGCTTAATCTGCACTACAATTGGCCCTAGTCAGTCTGAACTCTACTCTCAGCTCACTTTGAATTATGCAATTGAAAAATGGTTGTGGTGGGGTAGTGAGAACATTAAATACTTGTGTGGGAAATTCCCTCCATTATTGTCGCTTGCCTAGTTGTCCACTCGGATGTGTGCCTAACATTAATGTTGGTTGGTGATACGTTTTCCTTCCATAACCATCGACACACCCTTTGGTAAATATCGCCTTAAATATTCTCATTCCCTATACTATCATGAACTATCCTAGATCTAACTACCTACCTCTCTGTCATCTTATCCTGTTTTGTCCTATCATCTAGTTGTATTATCCAACTATCTCGTCCTTTATCATTTATTATGGCATTAAAATATTAATTTTTTTTGATTCTTCTGCAAGGGTAAAATATGTCATGTCCCACAAATTACATAGATCTGTCTTATCCCACTAATCATTTCATACTTATAATTTTATTTACTCATACCTACCTAACTCCTACTCTACACTGACACTGAAACTTCCTCAATTCATGATGCATCCAACCCCTATGGGCCATAATATTCCTTCAATTGACTTCCATTGATCAATCCTTTAAGGGGCTAACCCTAGAACATTGCTAACTTTTTCATGCCTACCTCATTGATGTACACAAGTCTGAAGGGTCCTAACCAGTGCATGTGCAACTTACCCGGGTGGTTCAAGAACTTGATATCATATAGTAATACCAAAGATATTAGTTGTAGAGTCCTATGCTTATCATGTTGATAGTCTCATGCTATTGGTTTTATTGAGTAATGTGTGGTACAAATTATTGTTATGATCATTGGTTCCTTTGGTTCTCACTTTGTCACCCAATTTGGATTATTGTGGGAATCCTTGGTAATCTTTGGTTTAAAAACAAAAAAAGGGCCCTAAACATGTGTCCAGTGGCATTTTTATACAACATTTCAATAGATTGTGTGCATGGTTATTATCTCTTTGAACATTTGACAACACCTAACATTGCAAATCAACATGAGCAATGGAGCAACACTTAGCACATATGTTAACAACACTTAGAAACTTTCATATGTTGTTGAAACATGATGTTAGTGGTTGACATGGTGTATTTTGCATGGTTTATTTTCTTCATTGACTTTGCATATGGTATATTGTTGGTACCACCTGCACATTATAGCTTACCTTTATTTTTCATTTAATGTTGGATATGGAATGATGGTTTGTACGAGACATGGAGATATGGAATCAATGGAATTTGATCATATTCTCAAAAATTAGCCACTTCATATGTGATTTTCTCTTTGCATTTAATGTAGGAGGGTTGGAATTCACACATCCTCCATTTTGGTTCATCACTTCACATTTGAAGGCTCTCATTCATCCTCACCTTTTGATGACCTACTTTGTCATGCACCACAATTTTCATTCACTCATTTTGGCTCTACTGCTCTCACTTGTTTCCAGTCTAGTGGTTTATGTTAAGCCTACCATATTCACCCTCTTGTAATTGATTCAAGTTGGTATTTGATGTTCTTTGTGCCCCAAGAGAGCCACCATCGGTAGCTTGCTTCAAGCTATTCTTTTGAATTTTTATTGGGGGGGAATTGTTGGAGTTTCGACTACCATTTTTATTTTGCACACAATGTGGTTATAGGTGAATTTGCAAGTGCATTTTTTAGTCTTTTTTGGTTTTCTTAAGGGTGTGTTTGATTCTATGCTTGGTTTATTTTGAATTCCATAGTTTTTGTTTTCTTTAATTTGCCTCTATTGTTTCCCTTGGCCTTTCCCAAGTCACTATAGTTGAAGTCTTGATTGTGCCTAAGTTGTGATGAGCATATGTAGCCTATTGTAGCTCCATTATTTTGGGTGCATCTGCACTTATCCTTATTATTTCCATCCTAAGTCTTGGTTTGGGTTTGATTTTTAATTCATGTGTTGGCTCTATGATAGACCTGGGGTCCATGGAAGGTGTCTAACATAGGCCCAATGTAGTCTAGTGTGATATCATATTCAACCTTCTAGGAGGAAGGAGGTATCACTTGAGGCACATATGATAGTTTCCATATGATTAAAGTGTAGAGTGTTATAGATTTAGTTGAGGTTGTATTCCTTTACTTATCCTTTAATCTCATTCAATTAAACCAACAACATTTATATCCATCACAATCACATACAACTCATCTAGATATAGCACAAATACAAAAACATAAGAATAAAAAGTCTCATTGCATTAGCAGATTGAGTAATACAACACAACTTCAACACAAAAATCATGACATAGTACATGACTCTCAATTCTCAAAAAAAATAATCGCAATCATCACTAACCTCCAAAAAATATATTTTCTACATCATTACAATTCTCATTATGTAACTAGAGCAATTACAAAGGATTTTGGAATATACTAGAAAATATACCAACTATAACCCAGTCATCCAAAAGAGTATAACAAAATTAACATCTTTAGAGACGTGTGCAAAGGATCGGGAAAACTGGGCATAGAGGATGTATAAGATGACCCCATAACCTATACATACTTAGACTTCTACAGAACCGTGTACTCAAGCTTCTCCAGATATTACGAAGAAAATATATCTATGGCATAGGGTAAATCACAATAGACGAGATGACACGCATAAATCAACTCTAATCCCAAGTATGTTATATAAATGAAATGCTAACAAGACAAGGTCAAGAGCCTACCTCGTCCGGACATTCGATGAATACCACCATTGAGCACGCAACTCAAAGATTTATACCTGCAACTTGTCCTCAAAAACCAAGATACACAAGCATATGGTGATAATATATAATGTTAGCATATAGATTAGCATAATCCATTAACATACATGACAAATACGCCCATGGAATAATAATTCAAATATTTTCAAGATATCAATTGGATGAGAAAATAGTATTTCTATTAAAATAATCAGCAGAAGTATGTATGTGACAAATAGTTGTAACGACATATATCAGAACCAAGAAATTAAGTCCCTTCGACTAGGCCTCCACCACTTCAATCCTCCACCAAAGGCAATATCATATAAATTATACAATGAGTTTCTCCATCACAAAGAAGGAAGAGCTTGGGGGTTGAATAATGAGTTCATACCTTCAAGGATAAAGGGATGCAGACTCAATGTAAAGTGGAATTTCTCCATGTTGTTCTTGATATTGATTCTAAGGCTGAAATAATAATGTCAGGCATCAAAGTTTTAAATGAAATTTTTTTATAAGTGCTTTCTTCTACCTTCAGTTTTCTAAGAAATAATCTTTAAATGAAATTTATGATAAGATAGTACAGAGGTTGTATCTCGTTATCTGATTCGTAATTTTAATTTCAAGTGATGTATAAATGATTTACAAATTTTTTAAAACAAATCAAGGTATCAATTATAGATAAGTCTCACCTTGTTTGCAGTAGAAGAAAAATAGAAGATGTACCCTTGAAAGGAGATTAATAATGCAACAATTCACACATGTTACAGGTCTTGTTTTTACTCACAGTAATAACAGAGGACATTTTTTTACTGAATGAATTTCTGATATATTATGATCACAGTAGACATATTACTAAATTGCAATCATTCACTCTTCAAGAACTACAGAAGGAAACTCATAAGAGATGGAAACACAGAGAAAACACATAGCTCAAATGGAACGAAACTTAGAATCTATGTCTGCACTTGTATTAATATTCAAAAAGTTCTCTCTTTTACATTAGGCTAGAAGCAACTCTGAATAGATCTAAAATCTATATATTTATACAAAATTGTCTCAACTAAAAGTAGTTGGACTTTCCACAATATCTGCTCTAAAAATAGAATACAATCCCAATGGAAAATCAAAATGCAGATATTGTTGAGTTATGGTTTGAAATGTTGGCACTTCATATGTTCCTTCATTTGATCCCATATGTACTCACTTTCCTTTGTTCATTGAATTGGGTACACATATCCATCAAGGCTACCACAAATCTTTAAGGTTCAATTTTCTCGTTCAATTAAAAGGAAAACATCTTCTTTTGTACTAGTGGAAGCTTTTCTTGGATCTTCTTTACTTCCTGGGCTGTAATTTGAAACTGTAAATTTGGCTTCACCAACAACTCGTTAATCTTGAGAAAATCAATTTGATTCATCTATTGAATGTCAGATTGAGTATTTTCCTTATTTTTCTGGAGTTTTCCATATTCATTTCTATTTCAATCTGCCCCAATGCCTCTGAGATATCATTTTCTTCAAATTCAATCAGTTTTTTATTTACAGAAGATAATGTCTCTAGACAAGCCTCCTTTGCATCTCTAGCAAGTTTCTTGCTTTATTCTAGATTTGTTTCCCAAACTTTCAAGCCCATTTCACCCTTCACTTGTTCATATTGTGAGAAAGGGGTGAGACTAGGGATATTGGCTTTCTGCCTCCATATGCTGAATTCCCGAAACTTGGATCTAGCCACACAAGCATCCTTTTATTTGACATAAATACTTTTCAGAGAAATATTTATTGTCTAGTAGCATTTTTGGATAGTATCCACCTTTTGATATAGCTCTTGTTGGACAAATTCCTGCTTCTCATTGATTTATGATGCTTGTTCTTTGAAAGAAGTGATGTATATTGTTGTGTTCTCTGTTAGGGCCAATTTTCCCTGCAATTGTTCTATCAAAATGTCCCATTGAGTGATCCTACCTTTGCTGGTTTTCGAACTCTGGTAAATCAACTCGAGTTTATCCTGTAACTGCTTCATATGTTGTTGATAATTAATCATGATTTGCTCTATGTCTTGATTCATCCTACTTCTGACAATATGTTCTATGTTGTTTATTTCATTATGCAATTGTTCTACCAGGAGAGATTTTTGTTGCAGTTGTTTGGTCAGATTATCCACTGACCATTGGTTGGTAGTGGAAAAATCCCCTAGCGAATCTGCAACCTCCTTGGCAACCTTAGGATCATGTTGGTCTTTCCCATCACACACTTCTTTATGCATTTTAGTAACTACTCCATCTTTTTGTTGAGACTCTCTCTTTACAATAGATTTTTGTTTCTTGTTGAAAAAGAAACTTGAGGGAGGCATTTATTTAGGCAAGATAGGAGTAATATCATTTACATGTACGAGCTCTGAACTAGGACTTCCAAAACTGGTCGCTAAAGGGGTTAATGATGTGGAGCTTTCTGGACCAGTTGTACTTGGGGTGCCAGTAGAAGTAACTGGTGTTGAATGAGAAAAAAACTTGTCCCTGTTTAATGAAGGCTTCAAACTGGGTTAATATTTTTTGATCATTTATACCTAACAATGATGTTTTTATCTCTTTAAATAACCCGTTTGAACTCTTTGAAACTTCTTCAGCTTTGTTTTTAGTGGAGAAACTTGGCTTATATTCTGTGGATTTAGCTTCCTATGAATATGGCATGGGACTTGACTCTCCTTGTAAGGTCTTAGGCAAATTTTTTACATGAGGGGGAACAAAACAACTGAACACTCTAATGTAGGAGACATTCTCCTCAATGTACCAGTCTGCAAATGTGCCTAAGTTTTCCATAATATTATTTGAAATCCTGGGTGGTGGGTGGACATAGATAACTATATAAATAGGTACCACTACATTGTGAAATATTTCGTAAAAGAAATTTTTAGTGTTTTCTTCCCATAGTTTGGAGTGGTAGAAATGTATTGGCTCAGAACTAGTCGGGGTCCAACTCCAGTTCATCAGGGGGAATGGGGTCATGAAGCAAATGGAATCCATGATATATGCAGACATGTAAAAAGGAGTAGGTTTCCCTTTTGATTTCAATGATTGATACTCCACAATGTCCTTAGCCAGGTTTTCAAATAGAATTTTATCCCAATTGAAAGTATATCCCTTAGCTACTTCATTCATAATAGCCACCCACTCAACTAAGAAATGTGCAAGGTTATTTTTCCTGAATAAATGGAAGAGAATCATGGTTGTATATAAGATATGAGCATCTACAGATTCCATGGAATACATACCATGAGCGTCAATTTTGAATTTATCCAGATGTCCCCACCAGGACTTGATTATATCATGACCACTCTGTTCGTATTGAATGCATTCTTTTCTTTCAAAATCTGGGAGAAATGTTGCATTGTAAGTATATTTGGGTGTAGAAGAAAGTTTATACATTACTTGTAGGTTCTCCAATTGAAAAGAGCCAACGAAGGTCTTCTGATGGTTGATAATGCTTCTGGTTTGAATGTTGACGTGCTCCAGATCCCAACTTATCATATCATTGTAGGGTAAAATATTGGGTTATGCAACAATCTTGTGCAATTCTGACTGTGCTACCAATCTGAGCTTGTCTGAGAAGGACTTATTGTCTTCCTCGACAGAATCGTTTGGACAGTTAATAATCTCATTCTCTAATATATCATAAACCTTATTCCAAGATTTAATGGCATCCGTGATTCGTGGAGTAGTGTCTGATAGAACATCCGTATTTGGATTATAATCATCAGCTGATGCATATTTCTTCTTCCCAACTTTTTGTGGCACCATATTCCTTTGGGAAATGAAATTATCCTTCCTGTAACAAGAGAATTCTATAATCTCTATACTGCAAGGAAAACTTCTAATTGCAAATGGTAAAAATGACTTGAAATTCAAAATGTTTTATTCATAAAGTCTAGAATTCTTCATGTCGATTTAGTGACAAAGAAGTTATTAAACATCTAATGGAATTTATTACCTAGTGATTCAAAATATTTATTCAAATCATTAAATTTAGCCAACCATAAATGACATTAATACTTCGGCGGTTCGGCATTTGGAGGTTTTGAATGAGACGGGGAAAAAATTTCTCGAAGGTCGAATTCTCAGAGAAGTTAATCTCTAATTAATCACTTTTGTGTTTTAATTAATCATGATTTTAAATGTTGTATTAGCCTTAATTATTTTGGAAGTTTGGTATTCGTGGATTTTGGATGAAGTATGATAGAAATCCTCTAAAGGCCAAATTCCGATAGTAGTCATTTGAACCATTATATGTATTTCAGGGCTTCAGAACTCTGTAGCTTCAGAGATCCGAGAGTTCATTTGTTTTAAAAGTGTGGTTCGTACTTCGACGGTTCAACATTCAAGAGTTTTGTATGTAGCACAAGAGAAATCTCCTGAAGCCCGAAATTGTGAAGTAATTAATTAATACTTAATCATGATAATTAAAGTTATTAAATGTTTTATTAACCCTTTAAAACACTTTTAATTTTTTGTAATATTCATTACTTCGATGCTTTGATACTTTGGCACTTTGTGAACTCAATATTTTTTTAAACTTCTGAAGGGAAATCTCCCGGAGTGATGTGTCATATATGATGTCATTCTTGGTGATGTGTCAAAAAGGAGGAGTGACATGTGTAGAATAATCTGACACAAATGTTAAAAATAAGTGCCACGTGTCAACCCCCAAAAATATTAGAAGACATGTATCCTATGACTCATCTATAATTCCTTTTAGGAATTGTCACGAGGAAGTGTCTTCGGGACTTCGTAGATTCAGGGTTTTTGTGTTTTATATTTCTTGAAATTCTGAAGCACGAAGCTCCAAAGTGTTCTTAAAGCTTTTCTTTTAAAATTCAGGCGGATTTTATATTTCAGAGATCACAAGAACCGTTTGATCATATAGTACAACTCATCAACGACCATTATTGTAAGTGCTTTATTTATATATAACGACCAATGGATTTATTTTAAATTAAAAGGCAATTTCCTAAAAAAATTTCTTTTTAGTGAAATTTTAATTCTAAGAGGCAAAAACAAAAGAAATAAAGTTCAAAATTCTAAGTGCTCTAACATAGGCTCCATCCGGGGATTGTGGCTCCCTGTGAGGAACGAAAGAACAATAGACCAAGTGACTTTATTGGGTAAATGGAGTCATTATTGCTTTTTTTGAAAAACATTTTTTGATTTTATTTAAGAATTAATCATACATAGAAAAAAAAATGAACTCATCCAAATCCAAAATATTTAAAACATACTTAATGATTGATCTCAAGTTAGGCTACTAAAAACTTCCTTTTCTTAAAATTGATTTCAGAATTGTTTAAGATAATCAAAATAATTTTAAATAAAATATCAGGCTCCAACCAACTTTGTTGGCTTCAAGGTTAAGCATATGTAACGTATTTATTTAGGGAATCCCTAGTTGGTTTAGCATGTAAATATCACTAGAAAGAGAACTAGATAACAAAGTATGATATACATATATGTATGACATCCTTACATATATCATAGATATTTCTTCACTTCCAGCAAGCTTGTTTAGTACCCCGGTGAAGTTATCTACTTCTCCCAATGAATTTCCTTTCACCACTTCTATTAAAAAAAGTGCATTTCGTTGAGATGAGGGCAATCAATGTATGAATTTCCTTTCATCATCCCTTTTAGAAAATACGGGGGAAATCGAATTATGAATTTCCTTTCACCATTTGTCTTGTATTTTAACATTTTGAACTGGGGGCAATCAATTTGTATGTAACATACAAGGGATGATATCTGTTTAAAATCTTTAAAATGAAAAGAAGACCCGTCAACAATTTTAAGAATACTTTGAAACTAAATTTTTTCCAATTGTCAATACACCTTCTCCTATAGGAGAAAATTTTGGGGAATTTTAATCCTTTCAGGGATAAACCTTGAGTGAGTTTGACAGTTTAAAATCTGATGTCAGAGCTACAATTGTCAGGATTAGCCTAGAGATACTTTTTCAATTAAAATCAAAGGAACGCAAAGATTTTCGCTGAATCTTGTTTTGAAAATATGCTTTTGAGTTTTCAGAGTCAAGGTAAGTCTCTTTATTTCTATGAATACTAAAAGGATGTCAAAGGAGAAAGAAAATCTGAAGTGGAAATAATTTGGGGAGAGGAAAACATAACCAGATCATGGATTCAAAGGATTTGAATTAAAAATGTCTGAATCCCACACAAGTTTGTGTATTAAGTTCAGACTTCTTTTGAGTTTATTTATTATTATTACTATTAATTTTATTTATTTTTTATTTCTTTTTTATCAGAGATGGCTTTAGAATTTATCAACATGACACTTCAAGTTATAATTTTATACATCTCTGATTTTTAGGTCAAGTGATAATGTCATCATGAGAAAAAATTCCTTCACATTTATTTCAATAAAAAAATTTAATTTTTATTCGAACTATAAAGAAGACTCATACCTTATTTTTCTTTTGAATTTTCAGCAAGAGATATTTTTTTTTATTTATCACCTGTTTTTAGAGAAATCAAAATGATGAAAAGACAAGTGTCGAGTTTTTCTTGGGCCTACTCTCCTGTTCAACAAGATGTATTCTGCAAAAGGAATGAAATACAAAATATTAGATAATCCTGTAGAATAGAGATGATACGTGATGAAGATGCTTTTTATTTTTTTAAATGAAGTCAAGTAATCCTAATTTTATTGAAAATATTTACAACAAGTAATCAAATGACTCATATAATTTACAAAAAGAAAAGAAAAAATGGAAAATTAAAATTGCCATTGTCAATCCAATCCGATATATACAATGGAAATCTAAAAAGTAACTATTGCATGAAATTTTTTAAATAATGCCCATTGATAGGGGCTTCAAGAATCTCTCCATTAAGATTTTAGAGCGAGAATGAGTTTTTTCCCTCAGCAGCTGCAATTTTGAAGGGTCCGAACCAGAGATGATCGAATTTCCCATGTTTCCCTGCATCTTCCTTTCTAGCTTCCCATTTTAAAACTAAATCACCGGGAAGAAACTCCATATCTTTAGCTTTCTTATCAAAAAGGGCTTTCATGTTATCATGGTATTTTTGGAGCTTATCATCCACTTCTATTATGTTTTTTTGTACTTCAATGATTTGATTTATTCTTCTCATAACATCGTTTGGCTCTTCATTCTCATCCTGCCATAGTTTCATCACAAGAAGAGCGAGATTAATAGGAAGAATAACATCAATACCATAAACTAATTGGAATGGAGACATACCTATAGATTTATTAATGCCAATTATGTTTTCCCATAAGGCATGTTTTAAGTGTATATGCCAAGTTTTTTTGTTTTCTGTCAAAACCTTCTTGATTATCGTCATCAAACTCTTATTAGATGATTCCGCCAACCCATTTCCTTAAGGATAGTAGGTTGTAGAATGGCCTAAAATAATATTGTATTTTTGAAAAAAAATGATCATTGCAATAGATCTAAAAGCCTCAACATTATCAATAACTATTTTCCTAGGACAACCAAATCTTGTTAGGATGTTTTCTTCCAAAATTTTTATCACTAGTGAATTTGTAGCATTCCGAGTTGGAATGGTTTCAACCCATTTTGTAAAATAATCAGTAGCGGTTGGAATCCATCTATGTTGAGAACTCGATTGTGGATGAATATCTCCAATGAAATCTAGGCCCCATTGTTGGAAAGGAGCTTCAGATTTTACTGGAATTAAAGGTAAAGTAGGAAGATTTTGCTTACCAAAAAATAGTTGGCATGAATTGCAGGCTTTGACCCTTGCATTTACATCGGTGAATAATTTCGACCAATAATATAATGCCCTTAAAATTTTTTAAGTTGCTCTCCAGGCATGATGTCCTCTGCATACTCCTTCATGAAATTCATCGATGACACCTTCTGTTTTAGATTCTATAAGGAAATATAACAAGAAACCCAGAGGATATTTCTAGTATAACTTTCCATCAATAATGCAATAGTTAATTGCATGTCGCATTAAAGTTCTTGCTTTAGAAGGAGTCATGTCATTTGGACATTGAAGAGTAAGGAGATATGTAACAATATCATTGTACCAATATGAGGAGGAAAACTTATCCTCAATCTAAATAATAGGTGCTTTATCATCAATCTCCTCTATATCTAGAAGAGAATCATGAGACTCAAAGTTATTTATTCCAAGAGCTTTGAAATTTGATTCGACTAACATCCTTGCTAGACCTTGACCTTTCACTAGTTTGGTTGGTTTAACTTCTAAATCAAACTCTTGAATTTTTGCCAACCATCGACCTCTTCTTCCATCACTGTCTGGTTGAACCAAGATATCTTTAATTACATTTGTTGGTACATAAGAAATTATTTTTTAGTGCAAGACATATGTTCGGAAAGCCTTGAGAGCATTTACCATCGCATAAGCTTGTTTTTAGAGAATGTCGTATCATATCTCTGCATCTCTGTGGCTTTTGCTAAAAAATTCTATCGGTTATTAGAATCCTTCTTCGTTTTTCTAAAGGAGCACTGCTGCAATAGTATGTTCAGATGCAAAGGAGAAAATTACGAATTCTTTTGTATAGTTAGGACTTACCAATACTGGTGCTTTTCCTATGGCTTTCTTAACACATTTGAAGGATTCTTTTGCTTCTGAAGTCCATTTTACCTTGTTGTCCTTCTTTAGCATGTATGTAATCAATTTGATTATTTCAACAAAATTAGGAATAAATCTCCACAAAAAAATTATTTTCCCTAAAAAAGATTGAATCTCTTTTCTATGTCTAGGAATATTAATCAGATCAATAGCTTCAACTCATTTAGGATCAACTTTAATTCAATCCTTTGAAACTATTTGCCTTAAAATTTTACCTTCCTGTATGGAAAAATGTGATTTTTTGGGGTTTAGAGACAAACCAAAATTTCCGCATTTGTCAAAACTTTGTCTGAGATGCACTAAATGTGTTGCATCAGAATTAGAAAAAAATGTCAGATCATCCAGATAAATTACAACAAACTTATATCTTGTTGGATCATGTTGTCATTGATGCCAATGGTTTGTCATTGATGCCAATAGGTTTGATTACTTGGGAGATTGTTGGATCATATGTCATTGATGTAAATGGTTTGGTTTGATTGATGTCATTGGTTGATGTCAAGTAATTGATTGATATGATTCCCTTGATGAGAATGTTATAT
>JASDQU010203053.1:13573-32676 GCA_032191745.1 Picea mariana | reverse complement strand
GTTATGTAATCTTATACAACTCCCCAAAGCAACCCCATTTCTTGCTACTCCACCAAGTATGTCCAATGCTACTATAGAGTCCTCAACCACAGGAAAGAAAGGGTTACGAACCAATTTTGCGTGTGCCATATGCTCATAATATGGTCATTACACTCATAATTTTCGAGCTCTACCTCAATTCTACCAAACATTAGTCATAGTACGCCGCACATCTTGGCCTAAACCCTCTCTGACACTCCCTATTGATGCTCACATTACTAACACTGATTATATTTCATCGTCATCATCCGAGTGAATGATATGTCCTTGTACTCTCTGTGGATCACTTTATCATTTCATGTACCAATGTCCTTTAATTGTTGAATACCGAGGTCATCACTCAACCCCTATTCAACCTCATCCGATCACCCCACCACTCGTGATACAACATCATCCCTTTATCCACTCCCTAGATACTTTCATCATCACCTCCCCTGAACCTGAGTCACTCCCAATTCCTCCATGGTTCACATTTCGACTGTCTAAGGAGATTCCCCCAAGTCCTCCCAATCCTCTAAAAAGTCTCACATATGAGATATTTCCCCCCACCACAGTTTATCATCCACAATGTCTTGAAATTTGGTTTATGACAAGAGAGCCATCACACCCCATGCATGATACCACTTCTATGTTGTCATCTTCTGAGGCCAATGACACTTCTTCATTGAAGGTTCCCCCTACTATCTCCTAACATCCTCTATATTCTCGCATT
Organism: Picea mariana; assembly: GCA_032191745.1. Taxonomy (NCBI): domain Eukaryota; kingdom Viridiplantae; phylum Streptophyta; class Pinopsida; order Pinales; family Pinaceae; genus Picea; species Picea mariana. The sequence goes on along the minus strand of JASDQU010203053.1, from coordinate 31,925 downwards.
TTTCACTGCGACGAAGATATCTTGGAGGAACTAACAATACCTGATTTCCCTTGGAATGCGCTCCATCATCAAGAACTTTTTCTCTGACAATAGGTATTTCACCCACCTGATCATCATCCCCANCCAAGCTCCCATAATCTTCCAAATCACCTCACAACACTCTCGCTGGATCAAAAATAGTGTCAGTTTAAATGAGGTGGAATTGTGGGGCCCCCATCCATATATAGGCCCTTTTTCCCAACTTCCACATTCCATTATAGGAGCTTAGAGAATCTATTTTCCAACCCATTCTTGGCCACAAGATCCTGATCCAACCATCTACACGGTCACATTCCTTGGGTTATTATCTACACTTTCCCCCGGAGGAGAATTTTTCCCACGCCACATTCAAGTACACATCCTCACTTTCAATTTTAGCAAATAGGTTTTATATGCTCTTTATCATCATATATTGTTCACGTCAAGTATTTTGTTTTTATGTGTGTAGATACTTGTTCAACAAGATTACAATCCCTTTAGGTATATGTACGACATTGGCATGTAGTTACTCCCCCTATTAATGATTTCATATCCCAATCACACCCTTTGACATTTACCTTTAGGGTCCCTACATTCATCTTTGCAGTATATTTACCTCTGCCATATTTTGGTACTGTCATCTAATAACAGTCTACCCCACATGAGTTGTCCCATTCATAGTTCCCCTTGGCAACTTAACACTCATGTTGATTTCTCCCCCTAGGTTTGGGAGTCCCGATAGTATTTGTCACTTTCGAGAATGAAACTCGTACTTCTTCTCATCATATTTATACCTTCCCAATGAACTCTCGAGTCATATTATCTTACACTTGGTTCTATTGACTGCACTCCTGCAGTTTCATTATCCCTCCATCTCATCCACCATCAGTTTTCCAATCTGCAGATTATCCTCCATCCACTTATCTAATATAGAAACCCACCCATGGGTTCATTACCCTCCACCAATTATCTTTCACAAACGTGTGCTCTAACCAGGCCAAGACATCTTTAGTTTGGGCACCTGTTTCTATATCTGTATACTCAACCCAAATTATTCTTTATTTCTTTGGTAATTGTATAAATCCCTTGTTTCCATCATATACATAAATTTTTCATCGCCATCCTCGATGGCCTTATTTTACCTGGAAATGCAACCCATGTCACCCTTGGTTGGGGAATCCACCCTCTTTTCATATAAAAATCATTCAAAAACCCCAAGTATCCCAAATCCATGTACCCACGATCTCTAAATTTTCCCACTTTGTTAGCCTCTGACACAGTTTAACCTCGTATCTAGTCATCCCCCTTATGCTAGATCTAGTTTTATGGTTGCTGGAAATCATCCCTCAACACCCCAACCAAGGGAATTCTTGAATCCCATAGCATATTGACTTCATTCATGTTACTCATCAGTACTTGATATCATCTATTACTTAATGGATTTCAAGAATCCTTTTGCTTCTTGGCGTCATTTACCCCTTCATGTCGACATCAACATATTTTCCAGAAGGGCGACAGTATCATGACTCTCAGGAGTCTCGGATGGAACAGAGAGATTCATCATCACTTTCTCATTTTGTTGATCCCCATAACATTTGAACTCAACAAACTCTCATGCTACGGTGGGTCTTACTATGCAAAATTTTCATCTTTTCATACAAGTCGAAGACCTCTGACTTTGTTAGGCCATCAATGCCTACGCGTCATCGACATGTCTTATCGTCCTCCTTGACTCGCTTCAGAGCCCATTCACCATTCAAAACTAGCATCTATTGTTATCAGCTGCCCTCGAGGGCACTGCAGTTATCTACATCAACATCCATCATCAATTACAGTCCCACATTTCAGTTTCATGACATGAGCATGGGGCATGCCTACCTCATTTTTATACATATTTTATTTTTTCTCCTAGAGAAAGGTTTGGTTCCCACAGTTTTCCCTCTCCCTTTGGGGGATCTTTCTTGTAGTTCCTATCTTCACTCTTCCCTACAATGTCACTCTCAGCAAAAGAAACATTGATTTATTTCGGCTATATGTATGCTTCTAACCTCACAGATCAGGGGGCATTTGTTATCACTGAAACATCATCTGCAACATTGCACACAATGGTTGAAGAAAGACATCAATTCAAACAACAATTAGTACATCTACAACATTAAAATCCATCAAAAAGGAACAAAACTATACACTTGGTTCAAAAATTAAAGTGCACAAATTCACCAAAGGAAACGCACTCAAAGTGCACAAAATATGCAAGCTAACACAACCCTTAGTGTGCATTGTGTGCAAGATGCACAACTGTCTATGATAAAAGTCGCACCTTTCTCATGAACGACACATTTATGAATCTTTTCAGCCTCTCAACCACTTCTAGTCCGATCCCCAATGCGATTTGACACTCAGATCTGAGAGAAATCTAGCTTGGAGGCTGGTCAAGGGCTAGGAAGTGCCCTAAAAGGCCCCTTGTTCACACTATGAACCAGTTGTATTTTTCCATGAATGGAAAATATAAATATGTTTCATGTGTGCGCTATAAAAGGAATAACTTCAAGGTATTTTTATTCTGCAAGAATTCTTCTTGGAGAATCCTCTTTTCTCCTTGAATCATTCAAGCACTATAGCAAGGGCCATTCCACTCACCTCTTGAGAGGATTGGCATTATATTTCTTCATCATTGTCACTTTCCATTGCATGAAGAGAAGATCTCTCTATTAGGGAATTCAAGATCCCTCCCAAGGAGGAAGAGGGGATTCATAATTCCCTTCCTTTATCTACGGTGTGAGCCTATCAATATATTGATCCATTGGTAGGTATATGATGGTCATTTTTTTCTTTTCATGGTTCTAGTTCTTGCAATCTTATCTAAAATTTATTTCTCTTTGTTTTTAGTTTTATTTCCTTGTTCCATGTGTATTTGGTTATCTAATCAACTCACAAACCTATATCTTGTTTAGCTAACTTAACTAAGCAGGTAAGTGTTGTGTTTTTGCTCACCCATGTGACAAAACCAACACAACACCTATTTATGTTGCTATATATTTTCTAAGAGGAAAATCATCATAGTGTGAAGGCATAGATCATGAACCACATGCCCATTTTATCCATATTAGTTTGCAACCATCTCCACGAATGAAGGATTACACGAACACAATTATTTATGAAAATAGGTCATACACATAATATGGGAGATTACATGTTGAATAAATGGTTGTATCTCCCAAACCGTGCATTCTCTAGGAAATCTACTTACATTTGACCTACATAGGCATGTTCTGGACAAAACCCATGACTTGGAGTTTTGAAATTCATCTTCATCTGTTCACAAATCTCACATTAAGATCACTTATCATTTCCACTTGGCATATGGTTGACTAAGACTTTGACCACAAATTGGAGGTTGTTTCTTTGGACCTGGGTAAAATTTGAACAACATACATTATATTGAGGGCCCTAGAAACAAATCCCATCTTCTAGAATTTCCCCTAGAGTTGTGAAAGTATGAAAACCATGGATGTTTGGTACTAAGAATTGAATTGTTGGTACAGGAATTAAACTAACCACAACCTTCATTTTTAAAACCAAGCATAATCCTCTTTAATCATTAAAACTAAAAGAAAATTGGTGTAATTAACCACTAATTCATGTAGAAGCACACCAAAGTGGATTATGGCAGAAATTGGTTATGAATGAGTGATGGGATGCAATAAAATGGTTGATAATGGTGGTTTCAAATGATGAAAATATTGACGAATTTGTAACCCAACAAACACATGTACATAACCATTCACTCACATGTGCCCTTAGGTATATCGGGAGTCCCATAGATCTCCTGAAACTAGCTATATTTTTCCTATCGACCATTTGACTGCTATTGTGGCACCGAGAATAGCACTCAGGAAGACTACTCCCGCATACCTAGGTAATCAGGTAGGATGACTGAAGGTATGATTGAGCCTCCTTAGTTAGATCCCTAATATGTTGGGATGAGTACTATTGTTGGACCCTATCGGTATATCAAAGAGCTATAACACAAGGAAAACCCTTGTTCATAAGAACCCTCAAAATCCTAATCCTTGAAACTGGAACAAAATAGAATAGAAATAGAGGGAAGCTTTTGGAGCGCAACCCTGCCTCCTACATCCTGGTTGCGAAATTACTACATGATTTTAATTATTATAAATATGAGAATTCTATCACTATGTTATTATTTAGATTAGAGTATAACTCCACATAAGTTAAGACAAATGTAAAATGGTCCACTGACACCCTTATTTGGGACCTATTCCATTATATTCCGCTCTTCTCATTGATCTCCATGGTACCCATCACTTATAAGTACTTTTTTCTGAGCACCCACCTCCCTCACTAAAACCATTATTTTGTACTTATTACATTGGATTCCTCTCTTTGCAGTAATTTTAGTGGTACCCCTCAACCATAACCCCTTTCTGTTGGAAACACCATCCCAATTCTTGTCCACTTACCTCCCAAATAGCCTGCAACCAAGAAGTTGGCAATCGCATCCTTGCCTTGGCCAAAGGAAACACCCAAAACAAGAATTACATCAAGAAAATCAATTCCATTATTGCTACTCTCAATTCCAAATTCAACTCCCTCAATTCCAAAGTTGACTCCCTCTTTGAAGAGGTGAAAAATAACTTGAAAACCTATTCTAAAGAGATAAAAAAAAATGGATTATTCAATTCTAGGGCCCTACACCCTCTGAACAACATTAATGCCCAGAAGGCACTCATGACTCCTCCCATTCCATGGCCTTTCATTCCATCCACCTTTATCATGAACTGTGTCTTCCCAAAGTTGAGGTGAATAAATTTGATGGCTCAGAATCCACAAGTTGGGTCACTCAAATGGAACATTATTTCTCCTTTCATGGCATTACTGATGATTTGACCAAACATTGTATCGGTTTCCTTTACTTGAATCCTAGAAACTGGGAATGGTGGAAATGGCATAAAAAATCGCGTTGAGGGTATATTGCTTGGAACTAGTTTGTGGAAGACCTTTATGAACTCTTTGAAACCAACACACATCATTTGGTCCATTTGACCAAGGTTAAACACTATGGTATAGTGGAAGAATATATCATCACTTTTGAGCAATTAGATTTCCGAATGTACAACATTTTTGACATCTTCTTCTGTGAATTCTTTATTAGTGGCATGAAGGATCACATTCAAGCCCATGTCCTAATGGATTGTCCCTAGATTTGGACTGAAGCTACTCACTGCATGACGGAAGAACAACAGGAAGTGTCTTCCCAAAATATAAAACCATCATGTATTCCTCACTGCCTACCCACAAACCTTTTCCCTCCTTCCACTCCTCTTAAGATTAAAAAATTAACTAAAGCATAAATGGTTGAATGTGAACTTAATGGTATTTTATATAACTATGATGGAAAATATTTTATAGGGAACAAGTGTAAGGAGAAAAATATTTTTATCTCCATTTCTAAGGATGTTTCTGAAGAGGATGTCAATGTTTCCCATTCTAAAGATCTACCCCGAGCATATGATCATACCTCACCCTTTGATTCACAAGAAGTTGAACCGCTTATCTCGATGAATTCCCTCACTGGTATTTATTCTCCCCAAACCCTTAAGTTAATTGGTTATACCAATCACATGAAACTTTTTATCCTATTTGACAGTGGAAACACCCATAATTTTATTCATCGCCTCATTGCCCAAGAGACCATGTGCTATATCCGTGTAGTCAACAATTTTCAAATAATGATTTCTAATGGTGGTTCCATAAACTGTGGGGGGCATTGTGAAAATGTGCATATAAAAATTGGTCATTGGCACCTAAAATATCATATGTTTTCTATTGACATGGGTGGTTACAACATTGTTCTAGGTGTTGAATGGTTACACACACTAGGCCCCATCACTGTAAGTTTTAAATCTATGAATTAAAACAATGCATACTCATTCTTAAGAAAAAAGTAAAGTAATCAATGGCTCATACACATAGTACACATATAATTACATTGGAGACCCTTAACCAGGAGAAAATCAACCTTCCTTGGTGTTGCACCTTTCAACTTTTCATTGTATTAATTTTACCATTCACAATACAATGTATAAAATATTATAGGTGTTCCACAGGTACCAAAAATGTAACACCCCAATGATCCAGATTATGCTGAGAAATAAATGAAGGAGAAGATATAACAAGGAAATAAACAGAGATATTTCAAGAAACATAGAGATACATTAATACACAATTTTTATTCATGAACGAAATGTACAAAAACTGTAAAAATATAGAGTGGACGAACTCGCTAGAATGGTGGCAGCGTATCTCTGAGAAGAGACGTGATAGATACACTCATTCATAAGAAGATCTATTTTCAATGAGGCTCAAAAGGCCTTTTTAATATAAAATATTAATGAGAAAACCATAAACATCAAAAATACTAACCCCAAAAGGTTTGTGGGCCCCGATGGGGGTAGTTGATATGTCAACTTCCCGAGGGAGTAAGTTTTGGATATGATCTCCATTTGGGGAACTTGATACCTCATTGGAAAGGTCTAAACAAGAATCACACATTCTGAATAGGATCAAGAGAGAGCCTACAATTTATTTTAGGCCTCGTGTTAGGTAGCTAGAGAGGTAGTGGGGGGCCCCAGATTGCCCATAGTGATAATAGTGGAGGTCACTCAATGTAAGGTGGACTAGGTTCACTATAGTATTAAATAAGGCCCACTGTGGTAGTTAAATATAATAAATGTAAGATGACTTCTTAGAATATTCCACTTCTAGAAGGTTCCTCCTTTAGCATGTTCATAGGTGGGTGGTAGCACTATATAAAGGGGTTCAAGCAATGTAATGATACAAGTTGGGAAGTATTGTATTTTGAGCGGTATTTCAATAGGAGGATACCCCCTAGAAAACAAAAGTGAACAAAAGATGATCCCTTCCATAATAGGACCCATTGTATGGTGTTTCACTACGTCAAGGGATTTCTTATAATAAAGAGTGGTTTTTCTATATTGTTCCATATATCTTGTGTGGTTAATGTATTCAGATATCTTTGGTACTTGACACCTCGCAATGTTAAGAAAACATAGTTTAGGACCTCAAAACAAACCCAGACATTCAAGACCCCAGAAAACATAGAAAATATTCTAAGGTGTAAAATTATGGTTTGAGAAATTGAAATATGTGGGTGGCCACCGATATCCACTTCCATCATTCCTCCCCCTTTAGGAAGAAATGGTCCCCATTGCATTAAGTTCCTATGGGAGATGGGGAATATTTTTCTGAATTTGAACCTTGGTGAGTCGCCTTCATTGTTGAAGAAGTTTTCCTACTTGTACTTGGCATTGTATTTTTGAAGGATGTCATGAACCTATTGTTGGACGGTTTGGATATTTTCAACCAATATAGGTGCATGATATTCCATGGTCTAAGTGTGGGAGGACTTTGTTGGTGAAGATGCAACATGAATAGCTATATCAATGGGGACTAATGGTTGGAACCACAAGCATGCTTGAAAATAGATCTAGCCAATAGAGCTATCAAGGGATCTGTTATAGATTATGTTGATTGGGAAGTGTGGAGGAATCCCCATAGCTAAAGCAATGATATATTTGTGTTCTTATGCAATCTCGTCGACCTAAATCTACTGGATAGAAAGGTCTTGGGCCGAGGATATATTAGTTGTAGTTTCCTTATGTTCACCTTCTGAATGGATTGTGAAGAGGATAAACTTTGTATTATGAAAAATTACTTTGTGACATTGTTTTTCTAGGATAGTAGTCAGAACTACCTCTTGTACCCTGTAGATTTGACCCCCATAGTAAAAATGACACTACGGGGTCGACACTCATTAATAACATGACACTTCCACATATATGGTTGGCCTAAATGAACATCATATACTTCCAATGGGGAAACTTCACATAGTACCTCATCCTTGAAGGGATTGATGCCATAGGACAAAGGACATTGTTGGCTGACATAGAGATATCATCCCTGGTGAAGCCACCCTATATTGTATGGTTATGGGTGTGTTGTTGTAAGAAAATCCAATTGCTTGATGACGTCTACTAAGATGATGTTATTTTTGTCTTAAGTTATCAACAATGAACTGTAGTGGGGCCCCCTTCACCCACATATGTGAATGGAGGAGGCACTCACCCTCCTCGTGATCCTTTGGTTCTTTCAGTTGGATTATTTTGGTCATGATGGTAGCAGTGGGTTCTACATCGATGATCTAATTGATTTTATTGTTTTCTGAATCAGATTCAGATTCAAAGTTTATCTCTTTTTCTATGAGATTAGCCACCAATGACTATTTCAAGAGACATTCATTGGTGTTGTGCCAAGGGATTTTGTGGAGTCTACACCTCTTTCCAGTGTCCTTCTTTGTCTTCTCATTACCCTTGTTTTCCTATGACTTGGAATGGTAGTATTTAGGTTGGATATTCTCTGAGTTATGGATTTCTTTACCATACTTTGGTTGTTGCATATTTTCATACCCGAACTACTGCTTATTCCACTTCTTAAATTTCTGCTCAATTTTGACAGCATATCAATAAGCAACTCCTAGTGACAAGGTGTCTAGAAACTCCATTTGTGTTTTGATGTACCTGTGTGGACCCCCGCGGTAATTTAGAACCATATGCCTCTCAAAGTATTTGATACCCATCTTGGTGTGCAAGGTATAGAAGGTATTTTTGAACTCTAACACTCTTTGGTTCCTCTCCTAACGTAGTGTGGTATGTCTCATGTACTATCCTTCATAGTTTCCAATAGGGTAATATTGTTCCTTAACGACATCCATAAAAGAATCCCAAGTGGGTTTCGCCTCAAACATTTCAAAAACCTCTGTGGAATTTTTATGACAGTAAGTCTCATACAAATTTTTGGCATGGGGGACATCCTTAAATAGAAAAAAGGTGATTTTCCCTATCAGAAAAATTGTGGACAGAAAAATAACCTTTTAGAAAATTTAACCATTTTTCCAAAGCATCTACATCAATCTAACCTTCAAACACGGGAATGTCAAATATAAATTGTACCTTGAAAGGAGTGGCACCTCAAAAGTGGTTTCTTGATGAAGACATGACTACTATTGTCGATAGTCATTGAAGGATTTGGGAAAAAAATTCCATCATCTCCTCGCTTTGTTGTGTGAGGGATTCCTCAAGAAACAACTGAATATGATCTCATACTCCATTGTCTCTCTTTTTTTATGCCATGGGAGGTTGTCAGGGTCGAAAAGGATGGTATTTCAAAGGCTCAAGTAGTTCAAGTCCCAACTCCTTATACCTTGACCTCATTGGGGACAAGCACAGAGGAACAAATAAAGAGAAGACTGCTCCAATACCACTAATATGGATTATGCTGAGAAAGAAATAAAGGCATATATATAACAAGGAAATACACAGATATATTGCAAGAAACATGAATATATAGTAATACACAAATTCTATTAATTAATCAAATGTACACAAACTGTAAAAATACAGAGTGAATGAATTCGCTAGAATGGTAGCAAATTATATCTGAGAAGATATGTGATTTCTACACTCATTTGCAAGAATATTTGTTTACAATGAGACTCAAAAGTAATTTTTAACATAAAGTATTAAAGAGAAAACCCTAAACATCCAAAATACTAACCCTCGAAGATGAAACACCAAAAGGTTTGTGGGCCCCAATGGGGGTAGTTGATACATCAACCTCCAAAGGGCGTAACGTTTGCATATGATCTCCATTTGGGGCATATGATACCTCATTGGAAAGGTTTAGTCAAGAAGTACACATTCTTATCAATCCCAAGAAAGATCCCACATTTATCATGTGGGCCCTATAACATCAACAAATGTTGTTTAGCACCTCAAAATGGACCTAGAAGTTTAGGACCCAAAAAACCATAGAAAAACTACCAATGTGGAAAAATGTGTTTTGAGCCAATGGAATATGTGGGTGGCCACCAATTTTGTTACACATTGTTTTGGTCACTTTGGTGATGTCTCTACAAGTGATGTATTCAGGCTCCCACAAGGAATTTTTTCCTGAGAAAAGTGACTGTTGTCTTCTTCCAAAAAGAGTCTTTTTAAGATGAGTTCGCAAGCTGCCTATGTTATAGGGTGCGAAAATTATTCATTCTCATAGGCAACCCAAAATTAAGGTGCGAACTATTTGCAGTCTGCTCTATAGGTAGTGTGCGAACCTGTTTCAAAGCTTGGAAAAGAGAAGAGGTCACGAAGGTTTGTTGGCAGCCAATCATTTTTTTTAATTGCTCTTAAAAAACGCTGCCTACACCCCTTGTCTCATTAATGAAAAACAATCGTCGCATTGTGCTTCTAGGCATTTGTTTCATTTTTCGACAATTGCAATTTGGTATCGATTTAATTTTCACAACTGTAAGTGTGAAAATACCTCTTTCATCGTTTGGACTATAGTCATCTTTTATCGATTTCTCCAAAAGACACTTCACCATTGGTTTATCACATGACTGCTAAAGGTTTCTCGAACTTATGTCCTTGAGCATACTATCTTACCTTGATTGCGCATTTGGATATGTTTGATTTCTAAGCCTTTGGGCATAAAATTTATTTGTTTTATTCTGATCTTCTGAAAGTTATAATGGATTTGGTCTTATTGCTTTTATCCTTATTGCTATGGACTTTTCACTCAGCTATTATATGAGGAGTTTTGGATCATTATGTTTGAAAGACTTTGGAATGCAAACACTTCAATGAGCAATGAATACATTGGTAAGTTTATGAAGTTTAATTCAAATAAATAGCAATGGTTTGAAGGCGCATGGATTAATCATATTTGATTTCACAAATTAAATGCTTGGTATAGCGTTTGGTAAGTGGATACTACGTTGATTATTCCAAACCATGTATTGGCACTAAAACCTTGATGTTGAATGATTCATTGAACGATACACGATGGATATGGTGTTTGATCGAGCTATACACTTGGCATTAGTATAACACATGGTATTGTTTCTGTTCCGGTTGATTGACACGTTATTATGGTTACACACCCATTTGCTGGTCGATACGCATGGTAAACGATTATGTTTTGATAACACTGTACTCGGTCAATTAATGTAGTGCGTGGCGGTGGTAATCCCACCACCTTCGCATGCATGCAGTTAATTCCAGTCTATTCGAGCTATGAAGCCATCAAACCTAACGTTTTTTCAACTCTGTGCATTGTTTCATTCAGTGTAAACCCTACCATGTGCAGAGGTTATGGCTCCTGTCGTAAGGGCCGAGCCTAATGGGTGCCAAGCACTGTCGACATTCAGTGGTGCATGTAGCGACCTGGAACAATACGGGTGGCTTGTTTTCATAAGGAAGTTTGATGGCTATGACCTCACAGTGGCTCGACAATTTGCGTTGTCGTTTGATGGCTGTCGAGCCAAAGTGGGAGATGTCCAGCTTGAAATTACTAAAGAATTTCTCAGCCTGGCCACTAGCTTGCCTGCCAAGGGACAAAAATGGTCGAAAAGTTGCAAGGTAGATGATGTCCCATGGACATTACTGTTCCAATCTCGCATAGTGAACTCATGCGACAGAGGGTTACCTGCAAAGCTGTTGAAACCCCGTTGGTATGATCTTTTGATGATTATCAAACGTTTCGTTACCTGTGAAGGTAGGTATGGGTTTATTTTCTTATTCCACCTGCGTTTATTAATGGTTTTCATGGGATTTGAACTAAGTATGCCTTACTATCTGCATCGAAGTCTGTTCAAAATGGCTAAACGATACAAGCATAGCCAGGTTGACACTAGCCTCTTCCATGTTGGTTTGATCAAAGTGGTTTTAGTTTATGAGTTAGGGTTACGTCGTGATTCTTGGCATGATTTCCTCAGCCGTAATGGTTTTGGGGAGTCAAACCCTCCACAGGTAAACAAGCCCATGGTGGCTGAGAGAAAACCTACCCCTGTTCCTTATGATGTTTTATTACCTAGACCTAAGCCCGAGTCACCTACAAGTTTGCCTAAGTCTGTGCCAAAACAAACCGAAGTTGTTAAATCCACAACCCAAAAGACTAGAGCGAAGACTGGTGTTAATACTCGAGGAAAGAAAAATGCAAGATTGATCTATCGCATGGAGAGAAGCAAGTCCAAGCTTCCTACCAAAACAGAGCCTATCGTTGTTAGTGAGGAATCTGATTCAGACATTGAACGATTCCTCTCTGAAGAATATCCTTACTCCAAGGGATTGTGTAGCACACCGCCTCACGACTTCGTTAGGAACCTCCCTCCTTGTCTGCGGGATAACCCTGACTTTCCTGGTATTGAGCCACTCCATGAAACCCTCGGGGAATCATCAAAACCCCCTTCTGTTCAGCCTGTTTCTGCACCTTGTGATCAATGTGGGTTATGGATTGAAAGATACTATCTGGATGTACCTACATTGCAATCCAGGATCTACGAGCTGGAAAACCAAGTGACAACGCTCACTGGTCAGAATGCAAAGGTACAACCTTCCGATAAAAAGCAATGAACCACGGGTTCAGTCCTGTTCAAAAATGTCGAGTCTGCCACTGCAATTATCAATTCAAAATTGACATAAGGCCCAACAACTGTGATGGTATTTTTCTCATTTATATTTCTCTCTGTACACAAAGCATGCTTCTCTATATATAATGTTTGTTTTATTTTTTGATTATCGTTTATCATTCGATTGGATTTAGTTTTTTTTTTATTCGATAGATCATCGAATAGATATGTTTGTTTAAAATTAGCTCGATGTTCTGTTGATAATACAAGCTGTTAATATTTTTAGTCTGGTGATTGATATCCTGAACTTTGAATACAATCGATGGTGTAATTCGAATTGGTTAATAGATGGGTTAATTGTTTCAATTTCATTCAACCGAATTTCATATTTTTCTATGGATACATAACCAAATCGTAACTGATTTGATTCTCATTGATTGCAACTTATTCGAATTGGATTTTGATTAAGGTTACGATGTTGTTTATATAATTGGTTCAATGAAAATTGGTTTGGATTATTGCTCGATTCATGAATCTATACATTTTATCACGCCTCTGTCCATTGACTGTGTAAAGGTTCTTGAGCTGATATGATTTCATTTGATTACAATGGAGGCTTTTTACGCATTGTGATTTTAATTAAAAGTTGTCAATTCGTTACTATAACTAGTCGATGACAGTTATGACCATATCTATGAACTGTTGGAAATTCTGTATGTAAAGTCTATGACTAAATTTATGGATAGAGTCATGCCTGTTTTTATCGTGATCATTTTTGGCTATTTTGATTAAACAATTTGGATCCTTTGCAAACCAATAATGATTGTTTTATATCTTTTATGATTTGGTTACCATTAATTGCATTCATGAAACAATATGGTTAAGATTTGATTTGATTTCATAATGATTGGGAAAACAGAGTATTCTCACTCTGTCCCGATTATATTCTATTCGATTTGGTTTGACTGAAAAGATTTATTTTTATTAAATCATTTGTAATGATTGGATTCAATTTGATTTTGATTATATATCTGGTCCTATTTACTATTCTAGACCAGCTACAGAATCATGAGATTCTATAGCTGAGTCTATAGAGTCATTTTTTTTTGTTGTTTTCTCAATAAAATATTCCTCTAACTTGATCTTTATGTCTATTACAGGAAAATTCGAATTTGTTATGGATGTGAGGAGCAGTTGGAGGATATCTTAAAGATTCCACTTCAATTTTTAGTCACTTAGTTTAAGAGATTTTTGGGATTATTCCCAGATTGTGTAAACTGTTTGCTATTATTCACAAGGATGTTTTACCTTGTGAGAAACTTATATAAACCTATGGTTTGTAATATTGAACATCATCATCAGTTTTGGAAGAACAAGGATATGTGATTCTGATTCAAACTGGAGCAGAATTGATGCGTTGTTATAGCTTTTGCTTTTCAATATATCGACACTTTGTTCCAAGTTTTGTATATCATTCTATTTATGGTTTAGTATTACTTTGCTATCTAAATCAATTACAAGTGATATAATTTCTTATTGTGATACATATCTTGTTGCTTTCAAAGAGATAAAGAGCATAACTGTTGTATATTCATTTTATGAATGATATCTTTGTCTTCTTCGTAAGCTGAATTGTTATATAAGTTTTCTGCATTATAGGTATCCCTTTTGCAGGAGATTTATCATCATAAAACTGTTATGATTTCTTTTATGTCTTGTTTGTCCTGTAACATACTTCAAGAAGCAGCACAACTGATCGTTTTCGAGAAGCTTAAGGGCTAAATGGTGTGAATTTCTTCCTCCAACCATCTTAAGAAGTCATCTTGCACAGGACAAACTTGGAGCGTTTCCAGGTCAATTAGTTAGGTGTTTATTGCTTTGATTAATTAGTATAATATAAATGTTAGTTTAGTTAGATTTATATTACATTGTTTAATTTCAGTAATATATATTAGATTGTCTAATTTCAGTTAGCTTTCTTTCTTGTTTATAAATACAAAAATCAAAAAGAGACCCTTGGTTGTCTTAGGGCAGCGAACACATTAGTTTCATAGGTTCTATTCAAATCTGTAGGCTGTCCATAGTGTAAATTTATGAATAAGGAATATCATAGATGATAATTAGGTAGTTGATTTGAGTTGTTATAATCATAGTTAGTATCTTGTAGTTAGTAATTTATAGTTAGATTAGTGTAGTTAGTTTAGTTTTCTTTGTTAGTTTCTAGTTTCCTTTATTAGTTTAGTTCTTTGTTTTTGTTTTATTAGTTTCTAGTTTCCCTTTTAGATTTTTTAGCTCAGATCATTTCTCTTTGGTTTCCATACGATACCTTAGGGTGGCCAACGGAGCCGTTAAACTTGTCAGGGTGGTCCATTCCAAACGACTTGGGTTATTAGACAACCTCGGATCGGTTCCACTCTCCCAGTTGACGGACGGTCAATTTCGCCCGTCAACAAGGTTCTAGAAGGGAATCTTCTAGAAAGTGAGTTGGCATTCACATGGTTGGCATCCTACTGACTTCTCAGATTTAGTGAGATCATCCTCATCCATTTAACCATCTCTCTTTCTCCTATATATTGAAAGGTTTCTCATGGAAAAGGTTAAGCAAGATTGAATGAAGAATTGGTGAAAGAATTGTGTGAAGAAAACTGCTTGGATAGAAGCTTGAAGACTCTATTTGGTCTATCAAGTGGTATTTGATCTTCTTCATGCAAATGTAGAGCAAATGTGTGTGTTGGAACCAAAGGTCACTGAAAGGAAGCTTGTGACATCAAGGTGATCTGGTTGTATCTTCTACTTTCATTTAATATAATACAACGGCATGTCCCTTTCCCATAAAATCACTCTTATTTTATTGCATAACTCCTTGATCATATGCATAGGTTGACATTGAATATACTTTGCTACCTTCACTTGGGTTGGTTTGTGTAGTCTTGGACCTTCTTTCACAAGAGCATAGGAGTGAAGAGGGAACAACAGAGACCTAAGGAAGCGATATAAAGGTATGTCACTCATTCTTTCTTAGTAGTAGATTCAATGACTACAACTTAGAGAAAGAGTCATGTCCTATCATGTTTTGTTCTAGATCCAGGTAGATCTAGGGAGATCTGCTAGTATCCGGACCTACCAATTTATCCGATAACAAAATTGGAGACTCCACTAGGGATACAACCCATTTTAGTGGTTTTTACTTGGCCATTTTCTCTTTACCTACCCCTTTTCATTCCCAATCAATATCTGAGTCTTGAGGAGATCCTCACAGACTCCCTGGATCCAGAAGTTCCCTCAAAAGTTCTGTCATTTTTCCAAAATTTGCTTTATTACAAACCTTCTCGCACTGCACCTTTCTATAGCCTGTGAGAATCACTGAAGTTCGCACCCTAGTGTTCAGTTTAGTGAAAACTTCTCACAACCTGCCTATGTCTAGCCTGCGAGAATCCTTAATTCTCGCACTGTACCCCACTATCAAACTACGAACTCACTTGTAAAATTTTTGGATTAAGTCTTTTGTGTCTCCAGATGCCTAGATTGGTTGGTCTGTCTGGAAAGAACTTCTTTAGCCAGTGATTGAATGTTTATTGACTTCAAATCTCGCGAATGATTAGTTTTCAAAAATCGAAAGCTCTTCTTGATCATTTTTTCTCAATTTTTACCTCTTGACCTTTTCTTAACAAGGGTATAATCTCTGATTCTGAAATCTGAGTGCTTGTTTGGTTGAGAGCCTTTGATTGGATTAAAAGTTGAGATTAATTGTCCTTTTCAATTGCTTATTACTTGGAAAATTGTTACCCATGTGCATTTGAAGAGATTGGTCTTGTTAATTTGTTATTTTTATCTTCATTGAAAGATCGATTTGGGTGTTTGTTGTGTATTTCTTTTTCATTGGTTACTTTTTCTTAGTTCCATCCCTGTTGCTTGGTTTCTAATAAAAAATTAAAGATATTTTCTTTTGAAACAACCTTTTATTTGAAAAATATGGGCATTCAAGTATTGAAAGAGAACGTCATTGTTCATGATTGTTTGATATTACATTTTAGAGAAGATCATAAATCGTAGTTCACATTGTTTCAGAATACTCCTCTTTC
Organism: Picea mariana; assembly: GCA_032191745.1. Classification (NCBI taxonomy): domain Eukaryota; kingdom Viridiplantae; phylum Streptophyta; class Pinopsida; order Pinales; family Pinaceae; genus Picea; species Picea mariana. Next base: position 15,320 of record JASDQU010203053.1, on the reverse strand, counting down.
CCTTTTGTAAATAGGATTCATCAAACACAAATTTGTATCATTCATCCCTATTTACACATTGTTGGGTCAGAGTCTCACACAACATCGGTTTCATTTCCGTCTCCTTTTTTGCATAACAACAACCTTTAATAATATTGCACAACTTTAAAATTCAACTAGTAACTTTTTCTAGGGCTCTTTTACACCAACATTAGATAGGATAGAGCTTTGGAATAGGCAGTGAGACACACTCTCCAAAGCGCAAAACACACAATAGTATCTTGTGATAGGGAGTGCCAAATTCCATTTGCGTCATTTTTCCCTGGGATTCCCTTCTGACACAAGGGTCAAACCTGAGGTCGCGTTGAGATTAACAGAGTTACTCACCCTGCTTTGTTGATCTCGACGTAGAGATTGTACATATTACAGGGGTCACTTGAAGGTATACCCACAATAATGACTAGAATCCTTTCAAGTTGATTTCAGGCTAGATACACTGCCCTTGCGTGTGGATCAGACTATCGACTGTTCCCCAAGGCATCATTCTTGTTTGTGATAACTTTAGTAACCTATATTATTAGGGTCTTACACAAGGTGACTGTGAAGGGATAAGTCTTTACAGTACCTGAAATCGACATTGGCCAGACTCACTCGAGCTCCTTGGAGGGTATACCCATGATTGTGTGTTGGAGCTTGCACTAGGGTGTAAGTCCATTAAGCAGGTCATCAACGTAACTTTTCCACCTTCTCCCAGCCCCTTCTTGTCTTGTCATTGCAACGTTGGATTTCATCACCAACTAGTGACTTCATAATTAGAAGGTCTTGTTTTCTTGGTTTTGCTTCCCAGATTTTATTAGTGCATGTTGTTTGTTTACCCAAGTTGGCCATAGAATTTCTTTCGTAAGATTCTAACTCGACCACAATTGACCCTCCACATTGTTCATGTAGAATGCAAGGCCTACCCCCAGAAGATCTGGAAGGTTCTCAACCCTTTCCTACCAACTCACCAGATGGCTCTCCTCAACAGAGTGAAGTCCAAGACGTTGCCACTCCACAAGTGGAAAGAACTAACTCTTTAGAGTGGTTCCAAATTACCAATTCTCGAGAGGAATTCTAACTTCCTCCTGACTCCGAGAGACATATTGTTCGAGTGAATTCTTCCGAAGATATAGTTTTTCAGACTTCTGGATTACCAACTGGACCTTTCATAGGACCTGAGGTTCAATATCGTTTTTGGACTACTAGCATTTTTATATGGGATCTCTTTGGATCAGGAGCAGGCATTGATATCACTGTCACATTTGAGTTGCCTGAAACATCTGATCCAGATGCAATACATTTTACTACTGCGTATTATTTTATTGGTACAGATGCTCTGCCAGCTAAACACATCTTGACTATCCCTATACAAATGGTCCATTACACAATGGTCCCAGATACTATGAGTCCTCACACCGGAATTACAGTAGCTACCCAAGCCCCCATTGGCACACTGCTTTCGCCTAGATTCACCCCAACACTTCTGCCTGGATATCATGCGTTGAATACTTCTATTCCCACTGCTACAAAAATCTCATCCGGGACTCCTGGCGTTTCCACTCCTTCTGGGCACCATCTCATTCCTTCTTTCATTCTGACACTTCCTCGACTCCCTTTCAGAGAACCTCTTTCATCCTCTGTCGGAGGCACCAACCCTAGTGGCACCATCCCGTCTTTCACACCTAATTACCAGATTCTTGTAGGTGGACAATTTCACCAAGGAGGCCAA
>JASDQU010203053.1:2091-13473 GCA_032191745.1 Picea mariana | reverse complement strand
AAACTACCATCCGACATCCCTAAATTTGATGGTAAACCTAGAGAGGACCCGAACAATCATGTAATCACTTTTCACCTTTGGTGCTCATCCAACTCCTTGATGGATGACTCTATTCGTTTATGCCTTTTTTAGTGAACCCTCATAGGTTTCGTTGTGAAGTGGTATATAGAATTACCACGAGACTTCTTCACTGACTTCAACACCCTCGCTATGGCTTTCCTCACCCACTACCAGTTACCGATCCGTTACGAAATGATAACCAAAATTTTGAGTTCTTTCAAACAAACCAAAGCCACTCATATCTCTGATCACATTCATGAGTGGCGACATAGACGACATCTCATCAAAATCGAAATTCCCGATCAGTTGTTGGCAGAGTGGTTCATGATAAGGATAAGCACAAACCCCGATACCCTTGTCTTATCTATGGTGATGATCACTACACTAAGGATTGTCCATGACGAGCCAAGGTTACTGATTTCCTTCAAGGGACCCCGAAACACCCCACTCTGGCCATGTTCTCACAACCCTTCCCTTCTCAACAACAGGCCCAATTGGTCATTCATGACCAACCTTCCCCCTCCAATACATCCTATGTCTTAATATGTATAGGTGATTCAAAGAAGAATAACATCACACTTACCACTCGAGACAAAGATTATTCTTCCTCCAAAGAGAAGGTCAATGCAATACCTCCTTCGTTGGTCCAACCATCTCCCATGACTCCACCTACCAATGGTCCTCTTCATCTCGAACGACCAAGCCTAGATATAGTTATTCGCCCTCCCCCAAAGGGTGTTCTTCAAAAATATGCTTTCAATCCTCATGCACGTGTTGCCCAAAACTACAGTATTGTCGAAGATTTGTCCCAAGCACCATCTACGATGTCAGCCCTCGAAGTCCTTCAGAGTTTTCCTATACAAAGCAAGATACTATTGAAATATATTGGTGGAATAGATCCTACAGATACAAATTTAATAATTTTTCACTTGGAAGATCACATTCCAAGGTTACCCCCTCAACTCACATTCCAAATACAAGTTATTGTCTCCGAAAAAAACATTTGTAGAACAGTTATTGATGAGGGTGCCTCGACATGTGTCATGTCTATTACCTGCTGGAAATCCATCGACTCTCCTCCTTTAAATAAATCCCACAACATGCTCAAAGCCTTCAATGGCTCTGGTTTTAGGCCTTACGATGTCCTCCCTTCATTGCCTATTACGTTAGAAGGAAAAACGGTCAATGTTGAAGTGGAGGTCTTTGACACTCCTCTCGATTACAACCTTCTACTTGGTCGTAGCAGGATCGATTCCATGCATGAAGTTGTGTCCACTCTTTTCCATGTCATGCATTTCCCACATCAAGGAAAAGTAGTTACCATAGACCAATTGGCCTTCTTTCACTCTGATGCGCATACGGACAACATCCCTTTCATTGCAAAACTGCCCCTTGGATATGAGAACGTCGGTGTCGGTCTTCTTAAAGATTCCTCTATGATGGGTACTTTCCCCATTCCACCACCCGATGTTCCACATTCGTTTTTCGCCTCGATCAACATGATATCCACCTTTGTTCAGGGAATCCCTTCTCTTTACGACCCATGGATGGTACCCAACCCCGACGATCATCTTCATTATGGCAACGAAATGCCTTTGAGTCCGGTCGAATTCGCTTATCAAGACATTCAATCGGCAACCCCTTCTACCCCCTCTCTTGGTGCTTTATCTCTGGATCCATTTCGCATCATTTTTCCTATAGACGAGATGATTATGTATGTTATGTCCGTGGAAGATACCCCTTGGTACGATGGACATAATCATTCCATCCTCTTCCTGGAACAACACACCATAGAGGGTTACCAACGAATCTTGACTCCGTCGACCATTGTCATCATTTCTACCGTTCCTGAGTCCACACATGATATGTTCTACAAAGGGAACTTAAGTAATATCTCACCCACCATCCCCCTCGACATATCCATAAAACCTAGAGTTGTCAAAAATGTGCATATCGGAGCTTCGTGTTCCCATGACGAAGTTGTCACCTACAAGTCTCTTTTCCAAAAATTTCGTGACATCTTCGCATAGAGCTATGAAGAAATGTCGAGGATTGACCCCGACATTGTGGTACATGAGATTAAGACATACCCAAGTGCTAAACCCGTCTGGCAATGACTTCATCCAGTCCACCCATGTAAAGCAGCTTCTATCAAGCTTGAAGTTGAGAAACTTCTCAAAGTTGGATTTATTTACCCTGTGGCTCTAACTGACTGGGTTTCCAATCTTGTTTTGATTGACAAGAAACAAGGCACAATCTACATGTGTGTTGATTAAAGAGACATTAACAAGGCTTGTCCTAAAGACAACTTTCCTACCCCCTTCGTTGACCAGATTGTTGACGATTGTGTGAGAAGTGAAATATTCTCTCTGATGTATGGTTTCTATGGATATAATCAAATCAATATCGTACCCGCGGACCAACACAAGACCTCTTTTATTTGTCCTTGGGGCACTTTCTCCTACCGGAAACTTCCATCTTGTTTAAAGAATGCCGGTGCAACTTTTCAACATGCTATGTCTTATGCCTTTCATGATATAAAGCACATTGTGCAGACATATCTCGATGACTTACCCGCTCATTCCATGCACCGTGTATAACATCCAGTACACCTCTATGCCATTTTCCTTCGATGTCGGTTTTACCATATACGCTTGAATCCCCACAAATGTGTTTTTTGCATAGAATCTGGCCGACTTCTGGGATTTATTGTTTCACGTCAAGGGATTAGGGTAGATCCTTTGAAGGTTGAGGAAATTCTCAATCTTCCTCCTCCTTCCTCACTTCTCTAGTTACAAAGTTTGCAAGGGAAGGTGAACTTTCTCCATCATTTCATCCCGAACTATGCTGAGCTAACGCTTGGATTTACGCAACTTCTCAAGAAAGGTTCCACGTTCATATGGGATACCACTACCGACAAATCTTTCGAAGCTTTGAAATTGTCTTTAACACGTACCCCATTACTCTTCCCACCTGATTACAGTCGAGATTATTTCCTTTACCTCACAGCCTCGGACTATACCATCGCTATGGTTCTAGTCCAGGAGGATGATTCTCATGATGAACATGTGATTTATTACTTATTCGGAGTCTCATGACTACCAAAACCAAGTATTTACATGTTGAAAAACTGGCCTTAGTAGCCATCCAAGATGTTCAACATTTTCGACACTATATCCTTTCTCGCAAGATTACGGTAATTTCTAACTGCAACCCTATGCAGCACATTCTTACATGTCGATTGCTAGGAGGAAAATACTCTAAATGGATCGTAATACTCCATGAGTTTGACTTAGAATTCGAATGTGATAAGTCCAAGAAATCCTTGGTGTTTGTTGAGTTGATATGCAACCTTCCCTGCTCTGGGACGGAAAATGTAGCAGAAGATTCATTACCCGATGAATCCCCTTTCCTGATCAATTCCGATGAACTTTGGTACGGAGATATCATCATATATCTCTAGACCCAGAGTTTCCATCCCAATTTGTCTAGCACTGACCACCGTCAAATACGCTACCAAGCCTGTCAGTATATTATCCTCAGTGATACTCTTTATCATCATGGGATTGACTCCATTTTTCGATGCTGCCTCACATTTGACGAAGCCGAGAAATCCCTAAATGACTGCCATTCTAGATCCTATGGTGGTCACATGTCTGGGTATGCTACTGCCCAGAAGATCTTACGAGCAGGGTATTTTTGGCCTTCATTATTCAATGATTATATAATTTCTATCCAAACATGCCACGCTTACCCAACCTATAACAATAAAATACAATCACACCCTACTCCTCTACACCCCGTGGTATCCATTGGTCCTTTTGTGAAATGGGGTATTGATTTCATGACATGTCACCCTCACTTGGTCGGGGGGCATGGTTACATTATTTTAGCTGTAGATTATTTTACGAAATGGGTCGAGGCAATGTCAACATTCGATAATACCAGAAGGAATGAAGCATTATTTATATTCAATCACATCATTGCTCAGTTTGGTGTTCCTCAAGCTATCATTACTAACCACGGTAGCCACTTTAGAAACTTCATGATGTCTGAACTCACTGAAAAGTTGGGTCTTCGCCATGAAAACTCAACAACCTATTACCCACAAGCCAATGGTCAAGTTGAAGCAATAAACAAAATCCTCATTACCATGCTTCGACAAATGATAGGCATTCACAAAATGAGTTGGCACATGATGTTGTTTTTAGCATTGTGGGCTTATCGGACATCTGTTAATTCTGCTACCGAGTTTACACCATTCCAGTTAGTCTATGGTCTAGAATCCATCTTTCTGATTGAATGTGAGATACCCTCCATAAAACTAGCCGTCAAAATTCTCCCAAACACTTCTGCAGAAGAAGAACGTCTATTGTATCTCATGTAACTAGATGAAACCCGTTGCGATGCCAGTCTATTTATAGAAGCCTAGAAGAAACGTGTCAAATACAAATACGACAAACATGTCAAGCCAAGCATTTTCTCCGAAGGTGATCTCGTTCTCCTTTACGAACAAGATCGGGATATGCTGGGAGCCGAAAAATTTGAAGCTATGTGGCGAGGTCCTTATATCGTCAAATGAGTTTTGGAGAAAGGATCTTACAAGTTGGTGGACTATGATGGTATCCCTTTGAGTGAACCTAGAAATGGGTTGCACTTAAAGAAGCATTATGCTTAAGATCACCTGTGCATGAGTGCTTGTATTTTATTGTATCATACTTTTTGTGTGTTACTTTAGTATTCTTTTTCGTTATTTGGTCTTTGCCTTCGACCGCTTATCTTGCATTGTGCTTGGTTTATAGATGTCAGAGTCTTCGCTACCCCATATTGGCTTTGCCGATGGCACTAGCCATAGTACTCATAACCTTGCTTCTACTGTATGGGCAATTTACACCCCTACAAACGAACTTATCAGTCTATGAGGTGTGTGCCTCAATCATGTGACCAATAATATTACAGAATATAGCGTCGTCATCGAATTGTTGATTGATGCTATTTCGCTTGATATCCACCACCTGGTTATATGACTCAATTCGTAGCTAGTAGTACTTCAGTTAAGTAATGTCTATGCTATCTAAAGTCCTACTTTATTATGGGTATATTTATGAATTCACCTCTTGGAACATTATTTTGATTATATTGAATATCACCACATTCCTAGATGTCTAAATACATTGATTGGCGCCTTAGCTAACTATGTGTTAGACATACATTTGGTACATTTATAAACCAATCACACATCACATGTATAACACAACACAAAAATAAGCTGGTAGAAGCCGTATATATGTATATAATGATCAAAAGTTTTTACAAAAAGCTTACGTCTAAGGATCAAAATCTCAAAATACGAAGCCTATAGCTTCTACAAAATAGCATCACAGATGATGCTCATGATAACACACAACTACTTGGGATACCCTATGGAGCAGTCGACTTAGAGACTCAGACATGCCCACAATATGGCGTTGGTAACGTCTCGGGATCTCCCCAATAGCAATGTCTGATACATCCATGGTCAACCCCTCCTAGTTTTGTTCCACTGCCTCGTAGTCTTCGGCATCCCATCTCGCCACTGGAGCAACTTCTCCTTGACTTTGAATGGGAGACGTTCTTGGAGGTCGATACAACCCCACATCTATGTCATCGAAAATAATTTTTTTGATTAGTCCTTAGATAAACATAAAAACATTTCATATGAAAAAATTTGCAAAAACATTTAAAAAGAACAAAATGTGTAATTCTCACCTAAGTCACCCCACTGAGCATCCTCAGGCAATACCAAATCCGGATCCCCTTGGAAATCCAAACCGGCATATGCGTAGTCATCGATCATCAGCACCTGGGGCCTCAACTAGTCAAAAAATGAATCATTATAATTGATTATAGGCCCTGCTACGTGTCAAGCCATGAGGTTACACCACCTGAGCATCCTGTGGGTCCAGTAAACCCCAATTAACTTGTATTCACAACAGTGGGACCCTCTTGAGGAAGAATGACACCAAAAGTGACCCGTACCCAAACTACTTCAAGTCACCCCTTCTACACTTCGTCAATTGTCTCTTCATACTATGGAGAACTGCATCCAACCAGTTGAAAACCTGAAGCTCTGTGCACTCTATGGCGTATTGGAAATATCTTTGGAGAGCCATGTGCGGAGCTGTGCTCCAAGCCATGCGTACAATAGTAAACAAGATGGTCCGTAGGGTCATATATTGGACCCCCAAAATGGTAACCTTACCCTTGCTTCTCTCTGCGTTGGGAACACAATATTGGCCAACATACTCGCTCAAAGGGAGTCCACCGCCTCTACCTCCGGTCAAAGTAGCAGGGTATCCTCGTTATGACAACCCCATTGGAAAATAGATATCCTCGATATCTAGTGTCAACGTATGGACTCCCACTTGAAATAACTATTGATCCACGTCCCACATGTGGACCAGGTATTCTAACAACCTGAGTTGGGCTCTCATGCTCGAGATCCTAAAAATTTTCAAGAGCCCACATTCCTAGAGGCCAACGACTATACCCGGGTCATTCCCGATGATGGCATCATCCTCCTCATGTTCTCTTTCCCTCGATTCCAATATCGTGATGGTCAAACACCTGCAATAGATCCATGAGAGGGAAGTCAACAACTTGTTTTAAACTCTTGCATAATTTTTATTGAGAAAAACCTCACTTTAAAATCCATTTTTCGGCCCCCATAGGTGAACCTTTTGCATAGTCCGATATTCTCATAGGTGCCCTAAATCCCACCTGCGAGAATCTTATATTCTCATAGGTCCTGCATGGCCCACTTGTGAGAATACTTGAGCGCATGTTTCGACCCTAAAATGGACTCAAAACTCTAAAAATTGCCCATAAAATAAACCATAGAAAAGTTGGAGAATCAAGAGATTGCCTTGTTGGTTGAAACCATTTTCCAAATGATCTCTTTTACCTACCGCAATCAAGAAAATAAATTTGGGGGAAAATGAGGTATGTTGGACAATTTTTCGGCAAAATAACAATGAAATGGTAAAAAGTCCTTTTCACCCATATTTATTCACTTTTTACTATTTTTTATTGAATTTTTATATTATTTTTATTGCTTTGCTTATAAAACCTAATACCATAATAGCCTTGTGAGTGTGGTTTTTTGTAGATATACCAACTTCGAAGTCCGAACGAGAGGGTATGGGTGTTTTTTCTTTTTGTCGCATGTACGACTACTTTTTTAGGGATTTTTAGAAAAAAACCTTGAGCTCAATCTTCGTTCATTCTCGCGCTCGAAAATATATGAGAATGTAACTAAGTATATTTTTTCTTGTATTTTCATACTCGTCATGGTAACATGAAAACGATGAACGTAAATGAGTATCCTTTAAGCTCTTTTCATGCTCCATAAAAATGAAAAGATTGCCAAGCGATCTTGTTCTTTCCACGCTTGTTAAAGTATTTGAAGAAAACGTTCGACAAGCGATAGTTTATCAATTTTTCGGTCTCGCCGAACTCTTTTACAAAAAAGGAATTGGGAGAGTTATCTTTAAGTGTTTTTCAGACTCTCAAAACATGAAAACCTCTGAGTTTTCTATCCTTGGACTCGTTAAACAAACATCGAAAGACCCGCAATGGGACTGAACCACTCCTTCCTAGAGTTAGTTAAATATACTATAAGGGACTCATCCAAAGGATGAGCTTACATCAACAAGAGTATGTTATCCTCCTCAAGATTTTGTAAAAATAAAGAGGTACTCGCCAGAAATGGTGGGGGAAATTTTGGGAAAGGGATATGTTTTCATATTCGTATTAATGGGAGTAAGCATCGCTCTTGAACATGACACCCCCTATTCATTATTTGAATCCGGGTTGGGAAATCCATTTGTCTCTCGTTTGACTTGATACAAGGTCATATCTTGGGTCATCTTTGAGTCAGTGCTGCCAAGTCCTTGGTCATGTCGTTCATATGTTCAAGAGAAGTTCGAACAATCCCTTTATTGAGTCGGCCATCTACAGTTGTCTATTCTTACTATGTTAGCCTTCCTTGTGTCTGTTTCAACTCGTATTCATACTTTTTTTCACCCTCAAAATATGTTACTTATTTTGTGTCATTGATGGGGGATACATCAAGGCCTTCCTGTGATGAGTCTTGTTCCGTCGACTCCAACTCATTATCTGGAAATGAGACTTTGAAATCATTTAGTACCTTGGAACCTGCATGCCTTAATGGAAGTTCTCTTCACTTTCAATAGGGGTTTCACATCATTGATCCCTGATCGAGAGATTCCACCGAGTGCTCGAATTCATCTCATTCATTCGCATTCATTCAGATTTTACTTCGATACCTTGGGATTCAATGACATCAATGGAGATTTCCCTCTCACTTGTTAACAGTTTTCATCAATGATTGGAAACCAAGTGGTTTCTACCATGTTCGACTTCAGCACATGTAATTACATGGATAGATTCGTATGTTTAGGTGATGTGATTAAAGACCCTGGATCTCATCTTTTTGATCCAGGCTACGATGGAGTATGTATGATTTGTATTGGAACATAGATCCACTTTGTATGTCATGTGGCTATGTCTTAATTCAAGTCTTCTCACATAGATCCACAATGTATTCCTGGTGGCTATGTAGCATTTTGATGACATGGATCCACGGTGTATGATTGGTGGCCATGACCTTCATTTATGATGATCTGAGCATGGAAATGCCTACCTCATACCTAGTATTATAATCTGTATATTCTTGGTTGTTTACAGGTTTCTGATTAGGTGTGCTCCTTGTTTCTGACACACACACACATTTTACAAAGTATTTTGGTTGTCACAAGTTTCGGCCTCACACTTTGGGGGGAATTCTGTTACACATTATTTTCGTCACTCTGGTGGTGTCTCTACAAGTGATGTATTCAAGCTCCCACAAGGACTTTTTGCCTGAGAAAAGTGATTGTTGTCTTCTTCCAAAAAGAATATTTTTAAGATGAGTTCATAGGCTGCCTATGTTATAAGGTGCATAAATCCTTCATTCTCATAGGCAATCCAAACTTAAGGTGTGAATTGTTCACAGTCTGCTCTATAGGTAGGGTGAAAACCTGTTTCAAAGATTGGAAAAGAGAAAAGGTCACAAAGGTTCTAGAAGGGATTCTTCTAAAAAATGAGTTGGCATTCGCATGGTTGGCATCCTACTAACTTCTCAGATTTAGTGGAACCATTCTCATCCATTTAACCATCTCTGCTTCTCCTCTATATTGAAAGGTTTCTCATGGAAAAGGTTAAGCAAGATTGAATGAAGNNNNAAATCTGCTTGGATAGAAGCTTGAAGACTCTATTTGGTCTATCAAGTGGTATTGGATATTCTTCATGCAAATGTAGAGCAAGTGTGTGTGTTGGAACCAAAGGTCACTCAAAGGAAGCTTGCGACATCGAGGTGATCTGGTTGTATATTCTACTTTGATTTAATATAATACAACGGCATGTCCCTTTCCCATAAAATCACTCTTATTTTATTGCATAACTCCTTGATCATATGCATAGGTTGACATTGAATTACTTTGCTACCTTCACTTGGGTTGGTTTGTGCAGTCTTGGACCTGATTTCACAAGAGCACTCAAGCAAAGTGGGAACAACATATACCTAAGGAAGCGATATAAAGGTATTTCACTCATTCCTTCTTAGTAGTAGATTCAATGACTGCAACTTAGAGAAAGAGTCATGCCATGTCCTATTTTTTTCTAGATCCAGGTGGTTCTAGGGAGATCTATTAGTGTTTGCACCTACTGATTTATCCAATAACAAATGTCCACTTGGATCACCTAGGTAGACCCATGCATGCATTTTTACATACTTTATTTAGGCTGGTGAGCCAGAATACTTTTGGGCCAAAGTTCCTTGCATGTGTGTATGTTTAGACCACAGTGCTTGTGTGATATTAGGCTGGTGAGCCTGTAAGTTTTGGTCAGTACGCCAAGTTTTTAATTTTTGATCACCCTATTTTTTTAATAAAAATATATCATTGTTTCATACCTTAGGAAGAAATATTTATGGGGGGATAAGAATCTACGAGAGGGAAATGGGGCTAGGACTTACAAAAAGGGGTTAAGTCAATGGGGGTTAATCCAAAGGAATATAATAATATATTCCTAAATTCATAAGTATTTTGTTATAATGTTATCCCAAGTTTTTAAGTGAGGGAAACAAGTTATCAAGTGGAGGAAAAGGTATTTCCTTGAGTTCCAAGTGTCAAAAAAGGCACATGCATATTTAAAGGGAGAATTTAGTGTAATTCTCATTCATTCATTCATTCTTACCATTTCCTCTAGAGGATGACTAAGAGAGAAATTGTGACCTTGGTAGCATTGAATCCTTGTAAATCCTTGGTGATTTGGGTTTGAATAAGTAGGTTGTTATGCTTGTGGATAATTTTCTTTGGGTGAGATAATCATTGGGAATAGATTTCCTCATGTGTTGGCCTAGTGGGTACCATAACGCTTTGAGAGAAACTTTTCCTTACAAGTGCCATAGAGCTATGGAATTTCTTAGCAGGCCTGTTGTTGAATCCCTTGAAGGTAAGTTCGACAATTGAAGGAATGTGGATAAGTGAAGAGGTACACTTCCTTGGTTGGGATGGGCTATGGGGAATGAGAGGCTGTGAGGGGGAATGTTGTTGGAGTTGGTGTCATTGGAGTTTTCATTTTTGTTGTGTGTTGTCAGACCTTAGTAGGAATGGTGAGAGTGAATTTTCCCTAGTAGAGTCATATCCCTAGATCAAGGGTGACCTATTGTTGACAATTGGAACAATAATTTCTATGGATGGGAGGAACTCTAGAGGTATGCAACTAGTTGGTGCTTATATGAAAGATAAGTGCCTTGTTTTTTAATGTTTAATTGTTGAATTAATGTGTTTTAATTCAACCGTGTTTAATAATGTAATTGCATCTTGCATTGTGAAATGAATGAGATGTTTTGTAAATATCCAGCTGGAGGTGGAAGAAAGAGGAAATAGAGGAAGGATGTCAGAGAAGGAGGAAGGTGTCAGGGGATGACAGGGTATAGATGGGGTGTCCAAGAGGGTGACATGGCATCAACTCAGGGTTCCATGTTGACCTATAATGTGACATCATCAACCACGTCAGTCCACAGTGCATGCTATGGTTGGTACATATGTCATGAAGGACATTGTTCCATGTACCTTGGATGGTTATATTCCAATGCACAGTTTCATCATAGGACTGGAGAACATGATGACAACGTCATGCCAAATAAACATAGCGTCTGATCCAACTGTTAGATATCATGTTAGGTTACATGTCAGCAACTGATGACGTGAGTGTCAC
>JASDQU010203052.1:3166-18956 GCA_032191745.1 Picea mariana | reverse complement strand
GCTTCTGTCTGATCTGACGGCCCTCGTTCTTTCGGGAAATTTGAATGAAATCCTGTGGTTGTGGATCTCTGTCTTCCTTCTCTTCTGTACGCCAACTCCTGCACTTAACATCTACGCAGCTTTGCCCGATCCAACAGCTGTCGAGATTTCCGAATGAGATCCAACGGCTCTTAGTCTCTTTCCTGTTCTCCTTGCCCGTAAAAGAGCGCTATGCCTCCTGAGCTTATTCTCCTTGAATCCTTAAAGGGTTTTATCCTTCTTATCCTACCAGCTACGCTGTTGCCATCAATGAAAACAACCATCAATACACATTCGTTTCTTGTTCAATATTTGCCAACAAGATCTAGGAACAAAATTTCATTATTCATGGCTACTCATGATGATAGCCATCATGGGATGGAAGGAACCGGATTACACAATTTTTTTCCACCAAACCCAAGACAAATCGTGGAGTGAGGTATTTATCACTTGGCACCATGTCAGATGTCAAGCACAAGAAGATGAACGCAGTTGTATTCGAAGGATACCTTTGCGACCTACATGATTCCATCACCAACCTCTAGATAATAACACCACAGGTTGTCGCACACTATCATGTCATTTCCAACTTCAAGGCCACTCGACATGCGATGTGGATATAGGCGCAGAAGGACCCCAACAAGCAGTGACTACAATTGTGCTACTGCATCACAGAGGGTGATATTGAAATGGTTATCAGGGATTGGGAGGATGATTTGAATATTCCATTCCTCACCCAAGACATACCTACAAAGATAGTGGAAGAGGAGGCAAGGCAGGAAGAAATAATGCCTCAGGAAGTCCCAATGCCCAAGAAACGAAGGATGGGCCAGAAAAAAACAATCATACAAACGAAGGGAAAACTAAGACGGGGACCTAGAAGAGGAAGAATAATAATATGCAGTCGGCCTAAGAACAATAGAAATAGGTTGAGGCAGTGTAGGGAACTACAAGGAGTCCTAGTCCATAAAAATCTGACCTGACTAAGAAACCAACCACTCATATGGGGGGTGCACGCAAGAAGATGAAGGTGCAGAGAACACCTCCAGAATACACGATCATGGAGGATGATGTAGAAATGATAGACTGAATGGTTCAGGATTGTATATCCGAGGATTTCAACAATGTTGTGAACCGCAGGGACATAATTCAAGAGGAGTTGGAAAACATGCAACAGTCCCTCAAGAATATCGAGGAAGTGTAGGAAACAAGAAACAACATAGGAAAAGGTCCATCAACATCATAAAGAGGAGAAGAATCAGAAGAAGGTGAGCAAGATACAATCCAGACAATACTGAATCCGAGTGCAACATTCCACATTACACCCAACATGTTGAGCATGGACGAGATCATGGGGAAGACACCCCTAAAGGACATATCTCAACTCCAATTGGTATTGTTGTAGATACCATCCAAAGCTCTACACAAATTACAGGTTAGCGTCAGCCAAGAAGTACAGACTCGAGCACACACAAACGTATCCTAATTACAACAGGCAAAGGATAAATGGGACACGATGGAATTGATATACGAGAAGACCAATCTCAATACCCAAGAGGATATAGAGTGCGTGAATGGATTAGAAAAAAAAGTGGCTGGAACTTATGAGAAGATTCCGAAGACTATGCAGAGAGGTGAACTCACAACAGCATAAAAGATTGATCAGATTGCGCAGGAAATCGATCAATATCAGAAGGTTACCGAGAGTCTTCATGAGAATATGTGTTCTCTCTGTCATGTGTTTTGTGTATAATGTATATTGTGTTGTGTATTTACTTGAAAATATAAGTGCTCTCTGTCATGTGTTTTGTGTATAATGTATATTGCACTGTGTATTTATTTATCTTTAAGATATGTATTTATAATGTTCCTTTCTGCTGGTTATTTGTTGTGCATGAAACATTGTTTATTTATTTTATGTTGTAGCATGGATATTGTCTTATGCATGTGATTTCCATGCCTCTTAATTAACATAGAAGTGATTCAAATTGAGATAAGTCACTTTGAAGTGAGTCCCTGGACTTCAGCGTGCCTTGCCTGCAGGTGCCTGGGTGTGTTACAGTCGGATTAAGTGGCGTAGCTCGACTTGTGGGTGGTTGGGTACATTACAAAATGGTATCAGAGCTACTGGTTCAAACATCATGCCAGTATGGGCCAGATCTGTCGGTCAAAGTCTCGTGGTTGAGATTGATTTATGACCTTGAAGTTGAAAATCTCAAAAGGAAGGGCATTACAGAGTCCACGCAAAAGCTAGAACATCAGAGATCCTTTGTAAGGGATCGAAGGATTGTGACTGTCCCTTTCGAATTTGGGAGAAATCGCCACCATGGGATCAAGAGAGATCTAGATCATTAGATCAGAGGGTAGGTGAAAAAGGGCCTGATGAAGGAGAAACCATAGGTTGGGGTAAGGTTAAGTCCTAGTCATCAGTTCTAGATTGTTGATCGTCAATCATTGATTGAGGCCAAGAACGAAAGGTAAGACTTCAAAACTTCACCACTTTGACGATCTTGGAAGGAAGACAAAGCCTAAACTGCCGAAGGCCGAAGCCATAAATTCCCGTCATCCATCCGATATGATAGGAGGTTTCGGAGAATGTTCATCATCGATCGTGGTCACCCGACGTTGACCACTTTGGGATTTTTCACTCCAAGAGTTTTAAACCTTTTTGAACTACTACAACCCAGAACACCGGAGCGTCGAAGTCCCAAAATTCTTGTCGACCATTAGATCGAGGGAAGGACTTTGGGAGCATTGTGGGCCATCGGATCTAGTAGTGGTATAAGGGTAGTGAAGTTATACCTTCAAAAATTTGCCACTACGATGATTACGAAGTATGTTGCAGAGAAAAACCTTGAAGCGTCTGAGCGTTGAGGTGCTGAATGCACGAAAGTGTAAAGTCGTGGTTGATGATGTGGCTTATGCTATGTGGCGTGGGTGCTATGTGGGGACATGTGTCACCCAATTTTAGTACCTTTTGGACCCCGATCTATCCATGTTTTAGTAACACTTGACACACATGTCGTGGGTCCACTTCACCTTGGGTGATGTCAGTGTGTCGTGTCAGCTCCAAGAGTATGTGACTTCGGGGGTTTCCAAGTTTCTATCACTGAAAAGTGTCAACGCCTGAAGTCATGAAGGCATGTAGCTCGTCGATCTAAGATCCCTTCGAGACCTCTCTGGGCCGTTGGATCAAGCAGAGGGAGTAGAGGTAAGTACTTCAGAGGATTGTCACTTAGGGGAAGTAGAAGACTCGAGAATGGAAATATCTCAAAGACATCTATATCAATGCATGATTAAGACAAAAACATCAATCTCATTGAAGCCTTTATATGGGGGCGGGACCATCCATTCGATGGGAGATTAAATCTCAACCATTTGTTTTTTCTAGTGGAGTTATTAAAGGCTTCGATGAAGTGTAACTCCAGGGTAAAACAAAGTTGACAGGGGGAAATAGTTGAAGGTCGAAGTTCAGAGGACTTGGTCCCAACGCTAGTCCCATGCTAAGGTAAAAAGGGCCTGGAAGTAAACCAACCCTCAAAATTGGTGTTCGCACAAGCTCCTATGTAGAAAAACATAGAGTAGGGTGCTAAAAGGTGATTAAGCCCATGGTTTCAAGACATGGTAATGTGGAACTTGGTTTGAAGGAAGCGCCTTTACAGTTTTCGATATTTTTGTATTAGCTAAGGGGGATGAAAGTGGTTTTTCAGGGAGCCCTAAGTTTCATCTTCGATATCCGATTGGGGAAAGAGTACAGTCTTTGGAAAGTTAATTCATAGTATTTAGAGGAAAATAAAATGGGTTTGTTATAATATGAAGATTGATATAATTTAATTGACAATTTTGTATAATATGTATAATTCTAACCAGATGATGGCTTGCAGGTTTGTCATGATTAGAGGTATAATCAGATCAATTCTAGTCTGGGATCAGATGTTAGGGTCATGGAAGCATGACAAAGATTCTAGGAGTTGGATGAGGCAATCAAGAGCTACAAAGAAAGTAATGAAGGTGGACAAAGGACTCAAGAATAGTGGAACAAAAGTATTAGTCAACAACTACAKGATTTGAATAAATTGAAGGTACTACAAAAGTAAGAACCCTCACATAGGATATGAAGCTAGTAGGTTAAATATGTCATGGATGGTCATAAAAGGAAAAGTGTGAAAGAGATCCACTTCTAATATCAAAGTTCACAATGGAAAGAAGGATGCCAATGTAGAGAATTGGGAATGCCCTCTCACTTGAAAAGTGTCATTCAGTGAAAACGGAATTCCATTGGGAATGTTATTAAGTGTGAAAGGTATGGTTTCACGGGGAAAGGTTAATGAAGTAACCTAATAGACAACTATGGAATAATAGTATTTGATTCAAGAACGTTGTAGTAGAGTGATGGAATGTTTGAGCTAATTCATTCTAGGGTGCTAGAATGTTTCATAAAGGTAAAGTTGGATATGACTGCCTAGGAGAGGCTGCTGAAAACAGAACACATTGGTTGGATTGCAAAATGGCCAAGTGGAACTTGGATAGAAAGTGTTCAGACCATGGAACCATAGTGAAAATGAGAAAAATGGTATCACACAAGGCAACAAGGATTTGAAGGAGTTCAAGGACAACCAACTACAACATAAATAGATAAATAAATAAGTGAATTAAAACATAAATGCATTAGAGTGCATGAGGCATACAATGAAGTTAAAATGCATATGTATTAGTAAGCATGCTAGCAGTAAATTCTTGGTGCATATGGATGTGTAATTGCACATGCTTGGATATGCATATAACTTGCTCGTGAACTTAGAATAGTCTACTATCATTAAATAATGTTTGAATATGACTAATGATGGATTATGAGTTCAGAAAAAATGATATAGTATGGTTAAGTATGTGGATGTTGTTGTTTCTTATGATTTCCATCTAGGTAGAGACCCATGAGGGTGGCAGGAATGGTGATTAGAATGATGAGGGAGGAAGTCTGTGAGCTTTTACAAATATCAGTTAGTCAGATAACAACAAGTAGTTTGATAACAACCAGGCATGCATGCATTTAGTTTATGTTGATGCATACATGTTGAAGGGGATTGAGGTAAGAATTCTCTCAGTTAATTTTCAATATTTAAATCAATATGTAATGGCCAAAGGCCTAGAGTATGTAAATGTTCTTGATGTTAGAATGCATTTAGATAAAATGTTGGTTTCATATTATGTTATGATTGGTTATGGGATCATAATCGGGTTAATTCAGGAGACATACTCCTTCTATAACAATGAATATCCATAGAGCTAGGGATGATTTTAAGGATGGAAATTATTTTAAAATGTAGAAACCTTGGCGAATCTTACTAATCCTTCATATGCCAACTATAAATGTTTGGCAATTTTTTTGTAAAAATATTCAAATTTCTAAGGATTTTATGCAATTTTTATAAAAATTTGGCGATATTTAAGGTAAAATAATTGTATCCTATAGAATTCGAGGGAATCATTTTTAAAATAGCGAATCTATTTTTTGGAAAAAACATGGAAAATTAGCCCATGAGCGAAATTTAGCCCCTAAAATCATCCCTGCATAGAGCTAGTCATGTGTGAGACCATAGTATGGTTGGATATGGAAGGGCTATAGCGCTATGTGAGTGCTCAATGGTATCTACTATATATCTGATGTTTGGACTACAACCTCCTTGCAGAAACTAAAGAGAACTTAAGGATTATATTCTTGGCGTTGTGTTTGCGTTGAACATAAAGGTATCCAAATAGTTAGGCAAACAGTAGGAAGTGTCTAGATGATGTGTTGAGTCGTTGGATAGACATTCCAACTCATCGTGGTGGAATGCATGAGATAGTTATGTGGTATTATGTATCCAATGCATGGATGCATTGTGTATATGTGGCCATGGGTATTGACACATTGATTGCTATTTTATTTAGTAAGTAATTGTTGCATTATGAAAAGCATGTGGTGCTGAAAATATGTAATGATGGATAGATGCATTATATTTAATATGAATACTAGTTGAAGGTGATTGAATTATTGTTTGTTACAATTCCAAGATCAGTTTTTGGAGCTATTAAAAATGTTACAAGTGATATTACATGAATTATTGAATGCAATGGGGTGAATGCATGTATATACTATATAACATAGAAATGATTATGCTAACAACTGAAATGATGTGAGTATTTCTAACTCATGAAGTTGAAAACCCTTCAGGAATTGTTAGATATACAAAAAGAAAGTTGCAGGTTAAAAAAAGCTACATAATGATAAATTACATGAAATCTCTGTTGAGGGGACATAGTGATAACAATATTTCTAGATAGAAGAAATAAAATATTTGCCAATAATACATGCGTATGTAATGATGAGTTTATTCCAATTGATAGTTGGATTAATAGAAGTGATTGAATTGTAGTTTTAAACAATTCTGAGATCACTTTGCAATTTTGTTTTGAATCGTTACCATGAATATATATATATATCTTGTACATGATATATTGGCAATTTTTTAAGATGAGAATTGTTGAAATTACAGGAAAAAAGGGTCTTGGATATAGAAATGTTGTAAGCCCATAAAGAAGACCAATGCCTATTTTTGCAAGAGCCAAATTATTATGAGCAAAATCTCATGTCTGGAAATTTTATTTTTCGTATATAAAACAGTTTTGGAAATTATAATTTAATAAATTACTGACAAATTGTTTTGGTTGAATGTAGTTTGTGAAAATTGTAGGTAGGATGGTCTTGAATATGGCAGGGATGAAAGCCCATAAGGAAGATTGATATCGACATCTGCAAAGCCAAACATTATGAGCAAAAAGTTCATGCTTGGGAAAATTTTGTATTCCTATATAAAACAGATTGATATTTGTGATTGAAAATGATTATAGTGATATCTCATGATGACTGTATACATATAATACATATGAGATGTTGGATATGCAAGATGGAAAGCACGGAAATGGCTACTTTTGTGACATGAGAACCCTCTGTCCCTAAAAATCTTCTTGTGCAAGAACGCCTTGGTTAGGCAAGACGGATCACCTGAGGGACTATATAGCAGAAAAGAGAATGCCTGAGCCTGTGCCTGGAATGCGAGTGACCGCAAGGAAGAGGAGACTTTGATATCTATTGTAAAATATTGATTGGGATCATGCACACAATGGGTATGTCAAGGGAAAACATTGAGCCAAGTTAACAATACAGACATATGGATGCAACTCCATGAACTGCACAGATAAGTATTGTATTGGATTATGAAAAAATTACTTTTAAATTATGAACAAAAATAGATACTTTATGCACAAAATTGTGAATTGACATGCTAGCGGATTGGAAATGTTGTAGGAAAATGATGAATGTTGAGGACCTAGAAAAGTACCAGACTACGAGGAAGAGAAAAAGGTGATGCTGGAGCAGCTGAATGACAAAGGCATGGAATGAAAAGAGTCCAATGGACTTGTTCCAACTGGAGTTCTGGAAGATGTAACTATGAAACTTCCTAGCCGAGTGCACTGGAGCCCTGGAGAGAAGTGGAACAACCTGAGGGACTGCATGGCAGAGAAAGGGGTTCATTTCTTTGGGTTGTGTAGGGCTGAGAGGGAAAGAGAGATTGTTGGTTGGAACTAATTCCATCAATATAAATTATGAAGATCATTATACGTATTTTGGGTCAGAATTCCCATGGATACATGTTTAATTTTAGGCCAGAGTGCCTATGTATATAATAATGGGATGGATTTCCTATGTGGATTAACACTAGAGGGTTTGGATTTGTAATTTTAATAACATTTGAATGGTATTTTTCACTGAGGATAGTGCTGAAATAAGGGGAAGGGGATGTAACATACCGATTTTAACCCTTATGAACTAAGATTGTATTATGTAATTATGACTTAGGCTGGTGATCCAGTCAAGTTGAAAAGGGGAAAGAGTTCCTAGGAAATGTAATACTTCATATACATTAATAAAATACATCGTTGGATACAAGACGAACATGGAAAAAAGAGACAGGGTGCTATGATTCCATGAGAGAGAGAGCTTGATGGGCTAAGTCTTTTTATTATTATTTTATTTACCCATAATTGATTTTATGGAGAAAATGGGTTACATGAGCTTCTTGGGAGGGAGTCCATGTGGCTCTTGTATTCGTGTAATTATTTAAATGTACCTTCAAGGTTTTTCTTATTCTTCTTCTCCTTAGTACTTGTTCTTCTTATTCTTCCTTTTTCCTCACTCATTGGGGCTATTTTTCGTGTTCTCTTGGGATGATCATGGAAACAAATGGATGGAAGAGGAGAGACATTGCTAAATAGATGTAATATAATTTACTAATCGGAAGGAATGGATGCCCGTGTGCATGATCTTGATAGCAGTTCGGATAGAATTGTCCACAACTGAGAATCGTTGGAGTTTCGAATAGGGAGATTTCCTAACTAGTAGAACTGGATCCCTAGAGAGAAGTGGGAAAACCTAAGTGACTGCAGGGAAGATAAAGGTGCTCATTTACTTGGTTTGTGTAGGCTGAGGGGGAAAGAGACTTGGAAATTTAGATTTGTTGTGAGGTTGGGAAACTTGAGAGCTAGTTAGCCAACTATTGTGTGCTTTTAGATTTGGCCTAGGACATGTCCTTATGGATTCATAGCCCTGGCTTGGGGTGACCTGCTATTGAGAGTAAAAGAACAATGATGTCTGTGGTTGGGAGGAATGTCCTTGGTGTATAGCCAGTTGGTGAATCTTTACTTGAAAAGATAAGTGCTCTCTGTCATGTATTTTTTGTATAATGTATATTATGATGTGTATTTATTTATCTCCAAGATATGTATTTATAATGTTTATGTCTGCTGGTTATTTGATGTGCATGGGACGTTTTTTATTTCTTTTATGTTGTATCATGGATCTTGTATTATGCAGGTGATTCCATGCCTCTTAATTAACATAGAAGTGATTCAAATTGAGATAAGTCACTGTGAAGTGAGTCCATGGACTGCAACATGCCTCGCCTGTGGGTGGATGGGTTTGTTGCAGTCAGATTAAGTGGTGTAGCCCGACCTATGGGTGGTTGGGTACGTTACATTATAAGATGTAGGGAATTTAGACAACCAACTATGAATATTACCTATTAATATGTGACACTCTCCATTTGTCTCTAAAACACATCATTTCATTTTTTGTTCCTCTCTCTCTTTGACATATCATACAAGTGGTGCATTAACACAAACTGAGTTGATGTACTCACTTGCAAAGTAAAAACACTCTAAAAGAACATATTTCTTCATCATGAAACCTTCTAGTCATGTTCATATACTTACAAATGCCTTTAATTCATTAATGTATCTTTCGAAGAAAATGTAATACCCCAAATTGTTTTCCCTTGCTTAAAGCTAAATTAGAACTTGGAGTTATTGCTATATAAAGTCAACTACCTTTGGGCTCAAGTTGAAAACACCTATTAGAGGATGTGAATCATAGTTATGTAATATGCTATCAGGATAGGAAATTTTTTATACTACATTGACACTTGCTTATGTTGTTATTCAATTAATTCATCATTTTTATTTACTATAGTACTTGTTGTTTTTCTCCTATTACTCATGGCTTGTGAACCTATCATGAGATGAATTATATTTCATATTTGATGTGACACTACTTTTTGTGACTTTATTTTTTATTGAGACATCATATGGTATTCCTACATTTGTTGCATATATTTATGTACAAAGATTCATCGTCAAGGGTTTTAATGTTTATAGATGAGTATGCTAGGAGATTATGGTTTCCATGTTGTTTATTGATCCGAAAATATCTTTTACATGACTATGGTTGAGTTATTATGAATGTGTTCATTAACCATTTAGGAAGCTTAAATAAATAGGAATAATTATGGAAGAAATGTGATAGCCATATAAACATATACAGATCTGGAAATAAGAAATAAGAAACAACAAACCATAACAAGAGAAGTTGATAATGGCATTCAACAATCTTGCCTACGTCTCTGGGCCTTTGTATCAATGGGGGAGGCTTCTTTATTAATTATCGAATGGATTCAAAGTACATTAAAATTACATAAAATTGACTTCATACTAATCTCACTGTGTTCTTCATGACCTTAGAAATCCAATGCAACTAACGACACCGAAAAAGGCTGAGTATAGCCTCCAGAAATGGCCTCCAAAGTTCTCCTAATTCGCTGGTTTTCTCTGCATAAATAAAACCTCTCTTCTCTATTTTGCATAAAATCGACCTATAGTATATTGGAAAACCTTTTGTTTATAAAAGAGCTAGTCCAGGGATCAAATCCCAACAGATCCCAATTCTTGGCATCAAATTGCAAATATTGTGCATACAATCTTGGGTTAAATCTTGAAATATGGCTTTAAATAAACCATATCCTAACTTTAAACCTGTTGGACACATTGACCGCACTTAGAGGGGGCGGGGTGGTTGAATGAGTGTGGGGCTCTTTTAACCAAAACTTCCCTTTCACAAAACTCATTAGTTATCAATCACCATTAACTCATTACTTATTGTTGTCATTTATAACCAGTTAAATGTGAACATACATCAAAAACATATCCCAACAACATATCATCAATAAATAGTCAACACAAGGAACACAAAGAACACAAGATGCATGTTCAATTTTCTTTTTATTATGAACTATAATCCTTGGGTTTATCAACAACAACTAAATAGAGTAAAACTCTACAAGAGAACCATCTCTATAATGCAAGACTCATCTTACACCCTCAGCACCAACTGAGATGAGGCAACAATCCTAAACAAATATCATTTTGTCAACAAGTACACAACTTGTCGGTAGTGCAACACGCGTATGTACACACCCTACCTGTAGTATAGATTATGTATGTACGCGTCCAGTCTGTACTACAGCCTATGTATCACTTCTGAGAAATTAGTGTTTTATTTTCATCACACACTCAGATCCTTTGCAACCTTCAATCAGATTCTCTTTTGTATCTCACAATCCAATATGACCCATAACCAGTTACAACACATCCAATATCTCCAACAACTTACTCATTCTCCTCAACAATACAATATGAATTCTACTCAATCATGTATAAGAAATAAACATACTATAGTAATCATATCAACACTAAATCATAAGAGTGTTGCTCACTCCATCAACTAGAAAAAACCACATCACAACAACCATACCAAGAATGCCTTAAGCATTCACCACACAATAAGTAAGAGTATCCATCAAGACAACAATGCAACCATACCAGAGTTTCTATGGAAGACATGAGCCCATAGAATGAAAATCTGGAACCTGCTTCAGTCTTCACGATCCCGTCCTCAGCTCAACCACAAGTCTTCATGACTTCATCCACTGTACGTGCCTTGTCCTCATACATCCCATGTATATATGCACCCTGGCTCACTACAACCTGCATATACCTCAGAAACTAGGGTTTCTGAACTTCCGATACTTATGCTATCATGATCTCAGACTTATCGAAACTTGATGCGTCCATGAGATCCTCCAGATCATCTCTCTCTCTCAGAATAGATCTTCAATACATGCTCAAGGGATACATAAGAGATTCATTACACAAGATACCCTTTCCTCTTGTTTATACTCTCCAAGTAGCTTTCTTAGAAGCATCTTCTAGGTCACTTAACCCATTTCTAGGTCACTTAACCTATTTTCCTCATTTTTAGGGTTAACGACTTTCCATAATTATAAAGTTTTCCATTTATTTATCATTTAAATATTCCTCCTTAACTTTGTCACTTTTCTTTACCATTTAAATAATAATTTCTTCTTTTCAAGAACTTTGACTTCTTATACCTCTTGGGGCTTCAAGCCAACATATGAGGGTCCTTCATCTTCATAAGGCCATAACTCTCAAACCATGAGGAGTTATGTGACATTCCACATACCAACAGAAATGGTATGACAAGCATTATCCATATAGGATAGTTCCACTAACAAATTCATTGATCTTCATCTCATTATTCCACATTCAAGCATGGGTTCTCCAAACATACTTCAAGGATAACTCAACCGCAATGTCTCTTCCCATGAGGGATTTCACCATAAGGGGAGCACTTTGGAGTTCATTCATTTGTACTCCTCATCAACAATGATAAGACAATAATGATTCATCTTTACATTAATTCAACAATGAATCATATACCAATGAAACCACATCGATCCATATTCATCTATGCATCATGTATCAATGACAACTCATTGATCCATCTTCATCTAGGAAAATACATACTAAATTTTACATCAATAATCAATCAATCAATCCTTTGGAATCAATCAATCACTTGACATCAATAAATCACTTGACATCAATCCTTTGACATCAATTAATTAAACCTTTGGAATCAATGACAACATGATCCAACAATCTCCCCCTTTGGCATTGATGGAAATACCTACATTGATGTCAACACCAATCATTGATGTCAACATGTAGACAAGGCACGCTAGTCATCAATCACATCAATGTGACTATCTCTCCCCCTTTGACATCAATCACAGAGGGTCACACTCCCTTTGGGGATGCTCCCCCTGCTTGAACTCTCCTTGGGGCTACTCCCCCCGTTTGGATGCCTTTGATATTCCTCTGAATAATGTCTCCCATTTTGAACAAGGGATATCACTCTAATATAATGCTAAAGATATATCGCTCATTCTCCCCCTGTGATCTTTGCTTCCCCTGGAATTATTCCTTTGTGCTCTTTCTCCAAATATAGGGATCTTTCCTCCTAGAATCATGGGAAGAAGAATGACTCCCCCCTATGGGTATGTCTCTGCCGATCTTCTCTGCAATATGAACAATATGCTTTTGCTGCAAATGCCACTACTCAACTGGATCATAGAACAACAACTCTTTCTATGACGATCCTTGGACATGTCTGTTGGCATGTTTTTACAAGAAGAGTGTGCTTGTCATTGATGGAAAGAACAACAATGACGATGGAGAATAGGAAAAGCATAATCTTAGGAGGAGAAGAAAACAATATGCAGAGATCAAAGCTCGGAAGGAAAAGCGTAAGCTCAAGGTGAGAAGCCTCAACAACCGTCCGATCAAGAAATTGACCGTGTTGATTGTCTAATATTACGGACGTCGGTCATATGAGTGACCGTGGGCTTGAAGACCGTTGGAGGATCGTGACCATTGAATATGCAAGCCAGATTAATGATAGGGATGAATTGCGGAGAGTGAAATAAGAATTAAACAACTCTCTAGTTCTAATCTCGCAATTATTCTAGATCGTTAGATCTCATAAAACCAAATATCGATGATTGTGGTTGATCTAACAAATTAATATATTAAGTCAGATTAATTCATGACCATTAGATGTGCAATCACCGTATTAATGACAGGGATAGATTGTAGAGATTGAAAGGAGAATTAAACATCGTGCTATTTCCAATACCGTAATTAGTTAGGACTATCAGATCTTATAGCCATGAAGATCAACAGTACACAAATTCAAATTGCAAAGTTTTGGTGATGAGTTAAATCACTTGCAACTTGTGATTCCACAACCATCCTTGATCATTGATCTGCTTCGAGAGTCTTCACGACCGTTGGATCACTTTTACGTGGAAGGAAAGGATAAGCTAGAAGAGCAGCACCAAAGATAGGTCGAGCCATCGATCTAAGAACATGATCAACGAACAACATTTGGTTCACGTAAAAAGTTGCGAGGAGGTTACCGTTCGGGGAATCTCACTTCGAAAGAATTGGCAACTTGAAAGTCGAATTGACCGAAGCCTGAAAATACAAAATGAATAAGGACCATCGGATTTGGAGAAAATGCGATGATCATTAGATCAGGGAGAACCACGTCAGCAGACCACATATACAAGGACATGTGGCAGACCAATTTGGAAGACCATGACAGAAGACCACATCAGCAAGGACACATGGTGCAAGAAGACAATGACAAGTTTCAAGTTGAATAAACACTTCTGGTACGTGAAAATAACGAATCTGAGTGACACGTGCCAACTACTCGACTGATGACACGTCAACAAGTGATGTAAGCAAGCTATGTCACTCCAAGAGATTTACTTTGGGAGTTTCATCACCAACAAATGTCAAAATTCTCGAAGTCCTGAAGGACGAAGGTCCAAAGTCGCTCTCAGCCATCAATCTAAGGTACATTTTGAGAGTTAGGAAAACCATCAGATCCAAGAGAAGTACAGATCAGATCTGTTGGCTCTGAGTGGGAAGGATCAATGGTCGTTCGATCCAAATATAAATGCACGAAGGTTAATCCTTTGGATGAGTGCTGGAGAGCGGACTGGTCAAAGTCTCGAAGTAAGCAGGGACTGTCCATCGTCAAGACTGAAAAGTGGCACATGATCCACAAATCCAGAGAGAATCACTTCAGGAATTTTTGGTTGGGAAGGAAACCAGATCACCGAAGATCCGAGGGCCGAAGAAGATCCAAGCCATTGGTTTCCAGAAGGATGTGTGGCAGAAATCTATGCAGTTTAGGGAAAAACACTCTCGGAGAAAGTGAAGGAAGTGAAGTTGAGTTTTGAAATCACTTAATCCCAAAGAGAAGAAGGAGATGAGGACCATCGATCTGTAGGAGGACACACTTTAACAAATCATGTAATCTGGTTGGAACACTCCGGGAAAAAGCGAGCAAGGAAAGTTGAGATTTTTGAACCCCAAATACCTGAAGGGATTGTCACCATTGATTCGAAAAGACCACGTGTCTATAGATCATGAATCTTGGGTGGAAAAACAATGAAGAAAGCAGAGGGCCAGATGTCACTTGGTCGTTAAGACTTAGGAGGGCATGGATCTGGAGAAGAGGAAGGAAAGATGATAGATCAGAGCCATTGATCGAAGAAATCTATCAGAGACGATGAGATCGGTGACCACGCCTGATTGTGGGACTAGAACATGCTCGGGTCTTAATTTTTCATGAGTGGGCCGCAATCAAAACCACAATTTTTGAGAAATCATACGTGGAGCTCTGTAGTGAATTGCAGGGTGAAAAATAGATTTCCCTCAAGCCACCTTTGGTTGTGCCCGCAATCACATGGTCACATGAGAACATCACCCAAGATCACATCAGTGGAAGATTGAGGAAGGAGCTAGCGCATATAGGCTCCACATTAGAGGTTATGCATTGAAAAGTCAAAAATTCTCTACGTGTATAATCCAACAACACTAATCAAACAGAATCTGATTGAAGGGTTGATGTTTCACTTCGTGGTTTCTTGATTAGTTACGATTCAGTTACACTAACTGAATCATTGTTCTGGTGCATTGGAATCGTGGCTCTTGAGTCTTCAGAGATTACCAACATGGGCGTTGGAGATTTAGAGATTAACGGATGAGGAGGGCATGAATAAAAGAAAGATTCCATGAGAGAGAAAGGTTTTTTTTTCTCGTTAAAACAAGTCAAACTGTATGTGATCAAGAAGACAACAGGAACAGAGAATGAAATATGCAAACATGAATATTATAATATGGACAGAGAAGAAATGGTGAAAACATCAGACTGTACGAAAACTTAAGCGCAAGAAGATGTGAGCATGAACACACTAATGCAGGAAGAGAAGAGAAGTGTAGCCAAATAGTGATGAGACTGGTAAGCCATTGATAAATACTGTATCACTGTAATAAATTTCAAAAAGCAAAGATTTATATCTCAGGGTGGTAGGGTGGTGCTAGGGAGGATTGTTGTCCTCAAAGTTTCAAGTGGGTGCTTGAACACAGGGAGTTGTAGCTTCCATCTGGTTGCAGCAAGAAAACT
>JASDQU010203051.1:6242-19119 GCA_032191745.1 Picea mariana | reverse complement strand
TAGGTATTCAAAATGGTCATGTTTACATGACAAAGGATTCTCCCGAGTAATATAATATATAATGTAATTTTCTACAAGTATCGGTCCTCGCGAGTGATATAATCAATGTGTCATGTTATATAACATGACATCAAGTCTTTTAGATAACTATAGCCCGAATTTCTAATTTTGTGATTGTTTCATTTTATACAGAGATGAGAGTTATTTATCTTATCCCATATTTGTCATATGCAACTTTTTTTTCAATAAAAAACAAACTTGTTTAATTTTTTATATATTTAAATCAAAATCACATTTCAAAGTATATACATAAACTATTATTAACAAATAATTCAAAAATTATTTTTTAAATCAAATTTCAAACTCTATATATTAATTATAGTATTCTATTATATTTTTTCTTATCCCATCCCACAGAGATGATAATTATCTTATCCCATATTTGTCTTGTGTGAATTTGAGGGCTTTTGAGAAAATGAATGGTCGTTTTCTTCTTGCTGGATCGCACAAGGGTCAACATCAATCAATCGGGGGACCGGGTGGGAGAAAGCCAATTGGATTAGAGAAGGAAGCAAGCAAATAGCTGATAGTTGTCAGATTATCGACATCGATTTTGTCAAAATCGGTTAGGTGACTACTTTCGTTAGGTCAGATTAAATATCTCTTAGGTCAGATTAAAATCAGATTAAATATCTCTTTTGATGTTATTAGCTCCGTACATTTCATTGTATATCTATCCAAGCAAAGGAACATTGAACCATATTCTACGCCGATAAATAGTCAGATCAGAAATCTTATGTTTATGTTTCAAGTATTTTACGTCGACTTTTAAAAGCGTGGGCCAACGTTCGAATCTTATGTTTATGTTCCAAGTATATTCTTGGGTCGACTTTTAAAAGCGTGGGCCAACGTTCGAATCTTATGTTTATGTTCCAAGTATATTCTTGGGTCGACTTTTAAAAGCGTGGGCCAACGTTCGAATCCTGTAACGTGGGAGACAGTAAAGAAAAATGAAAGACAAATAGATAGATCCAAAACACTTACTCTGTAAGATAAAAGAATATTGGCGAATGACCTCTCTCTGTTCTGTACTTCTAGTACCAATTTTTTTTGGTGTTGTTGTCTGCTGCGAAGCTGGGTGATTGCAATTGCCGCCAATATATATATTGCGGATTTGAAAGGCGTCTCAACCCAAGTTTTTATTTCAGTAGCGGTGGTCAGTGGAGTAATTAAAGCTAAGGGGACGGGCGAGAATCGAGATGCTCCTCGACTTCCGCTCACGCAACAAGGCCACGTGTTCTCTCTCCTCTCCCGTCCCAGTCCCAGTCCCTTTGTTTTTTCAAAAGCCGTGGCTTGTTTATATAATGTAATTCAGGGCATTGACTCCACTCTCTTGCATTACTTTCATGTATTCAAACTTGGTAGGTATTTGCTACCATGTAGCTTTTTTTATTTTATCCCATATTTGTTATGTGTGATTTTAAAGACAAATTTATTTAATTTTTTATATATTTAAATCAATTTTTTTAGAATTATTTATCTTATCCCATATTTGTTATGTGTGACCTTTTTTTAATGAAAAACAAACTTGTTTAATTTTTTATATATTTAAATTAAAATTACATTTCAAAGTATGTACATGAACCATTATTAACAAATAATTCAAAAATTATTTTCTAAAACAAATTTCAAACTCTATATATTAATTATAATATTCTATTCTATTTTTTCTTTCTAAAAAATAATGTTATTATCATTATATAATTATAAACTATTTTTTTTTCAATATCACCTACTACAAGATCAAGACAACATACATTGTTATGATCATTATATAATTATAAAATATGTTTTTTTCAAGATCACATGAAGAATATATACATAATATAGTGTGAAACTATTATTATTATTATATAATTATAAAATATTTTCTTTTCAAGATCATCTATTACATGTTACAAGATGAAGACTATATACATAGTTTTAGATAGAGAATCATTTAATACCATGAACAATTCAACATGATAATAATTAACCAATATACTTAATATATATTTTTTTGTAAGTAAGAGATTTTATATATAAAGGGCCTTCAAAAAACCAGACCAGAGGTACAAAAACTTGAAAACAACCATACTGTAATTACTAAACTACCCCAATAGAGGGGAAACCAGTTCAGCCAGCCGGGTAAGTCTAGCATTTTACAGTCTGACAGTCGTATAAAACATAACTAAGCTGACTAAGCTACAGCTAAGAAAGAAAACTAATAAAGAGAGCAGAACCCCTGTGGGGTCAGACACTTGGCGAGTAACCTGGCCAGGTGGCTGGATAGGCTGCGTACCAAGGTTCCTCTTCAATGGGTGTCCCTTTGCCTTCCAAATGCATGTCAGCGTCCACGTTGCTCTCGTCCATGTTAGTTGCTGGCAGGGTGTCTCTAGGCGGACTGTACACATGGTGGCCTGTAGCTGTCGCAGCCTCCGTGTCCTCATGCTTGACCTGCTCCACAACGACCCCTATTGAACGTTGCGTCTGATCATTCCTGTCGTCGCCCTCTACATGGGGTGCCTCTGTTGAAGCCGCGCCTTCTAGAGTGGAGGGGAAAGCATCCTGGAAGGTGGATAGAATCTGAAGGAGGTTCGATATCTTTCCATCCATAAGCTGCAGTCGAAATTGGAGGTCCTCCATTCCCTGACGGATTTCAAAGACCGGACCATAGAGAATGGTTAAACTTTCTTTCATCTGTGAATTAGGGATGAAGTCGGTAGACGAGTACGCATTGTTTCGGGCACTTCGAAGAAGAGGTGGTGTGGCTGGGAGGAGAAAACTGCCAGTGCAAGAGAAGGTTCATTGGTTCTGAAATTCAGTGGGACAACAGGAAATCGTGAAACAGAGCCCAGCGAGCTATCAGTGATGACTGGGAATTCAAACCAGGAGGCAAGCGGGGTGGAGGAGGTGAGAGGTTCCAACTCGAGCTGCAGAGGTGGCGAAGAGAATGTGGAGGACGAACCATGGGGAGAAACAGAGGTTCGGGGTTGAGGAGGATGCCATGGAGAGCCTCTTCATGGCCTTTCTCTTTGACGCGACATAATGTGCTCCATTTGAAGGCAGATAAGAGTTGAGTGCCCCAGGCAAATGCAAAGAGCCTGGAGAGGGCCAAGGGTTGTGAACACCATGAAAGTCCAGGTTAATCCTGGCCTGGGCAGCAGAGGGATGTGGGGGTTGGGTCGCGAGGGAGGATGAAAAACACTTGCAGACGGAAGAGCCATAGTGAAGTTGGTAATGAGGGTCGGGCACACCAGATACATATGTGCTGCAATGATGTGAAGTCTAATTAATGCAAGGTCGAAGCAGCGGTAATTGGCACGAGCCCAACACATGACTCCCTACCTTGCTAGCCTGACCGCTCTCCCGCTTCGCGCCATTTGTCTCGCACTAACACCCCATCCGAGGGTTAATATTAATATTAAATAAAATGTGTTATTTTTATGACAATTTAGTATAATATGGAGAATCAAAATAGAACTTAATACTTATTTAATACTGTTAGTATATGAAGAATCAAAATAGAACTTAATTCTCATCTAATACCATTAGCATAAGATGAAAAAATTCAACATAGTAACAATTAACCAATATACTTGATATTAATACTAGATAAAATATTTTATTTTTATGATAATTTAGTACAAGATGGAGAATCAAAATAGAATTAGTAGAACATAAAAAAAAAATTACATAATAATTGTTTAAAAATCAAAAAA
Organism: Picea mariana; assembly: GCA_032191745.1. Lineage (NCBI taxonomy): Eukaryota > Viridiplantae > Streptophyta > Pinopsida > Pinales > Pinaceae > Picea > Picea mariana. The sequence goes on along the minus strand of JASDQU010203051.1, from coordinate 15,358 downwards.
TAATGTAATGCTAGATAAAGAATCAAATAGGATACTTAATTATTTAAGAATCAACCAATATACTTAATACTTGATAAAATATTTTATTTTCAGGCTAGTACAAAATGAAGATTTAATTGATAAAATAGAATATATAATTATTTGAGAATCAACCAATGCAACACAAGATGGTCTAAGAATCAACCAATAAACATAGAATAGGATACTTAAATTCACTGAAGTATATCTAAAGATACATAGATATAAAACATATTGACGAATATAATTCGTCCTAGATAAAGAATTGAATATAATACTTAAATTCATTAAAGCATCTCTAAAGACACATAAATATAAAACATTCATGCATATGTCATGACTTAATTTATGTTCTCTTATATTTGTTGTCATCCTTTTATTATGAGTTAAAAAATATTGTTCTTTTATAAACATTAATGATAATCTTCATAAGGAATTCAAAATTCTCTATATGATCATATTCAGATCTATGTATATATTCTCTAATTTAGTATTCTCTATTATGGCAATTTAGTACAAGAAGGAGAATCCAAATAGAACTAGTAGAACATAAAAAAAATTTAACATGACAATTGTTTAAGAATAAACCAATAATTTAATGCTAGATAAAGAATCAAATAGGATACTTAGCAATATACTTAGTATTTGATAAAATATTATATTTTCAGGCTAATACAAAATGAAGATTTAATTAATAGAATAGGATACATAATTATTTAAGAATCAACGAATATACTTAGTACTTGATAAATATTTTTTTTTCATGACTACCTAGACTAAGATGGAGATCCAATTAATAGAACTAGTACAAGATGGACAATGCAACACGACAATGGTCTAAGAAACAACCAATAGACTTAGTACTAAACAAATAATTGAATAGGATACTTAAATTCACTGAAGTATATCTAAAGATGCATAAATATAAAACATATCGACGAAAAAAATTCATATTAGATAAATAATTGAATAGAATACTTAAATTCACTAAAGCATATCTAAAGACACATAAGTATTGTAATGAACCTCCCGTTCAACATGACATCAACCTCTCATGACAAGTGCAAATATTTTTTTTTTCCTTGTGTCTATTTGCATGTGTACAAGGGTAAAAAGACATTATACTCTGTGTCGCAACATGACGACGAATCGTGACGCATGCATTGTGATAAAAGCATAAAGATCTAAGACGCGCATCAAGCATCTACAAGCAATGAATGACAATCAACCGACAAAATAAATAAGATTGACTACCCGTCCATCCTACCCTGCAATGGTTAGGACCTCCAAGACACATAAGCAACGCTCAAGCCCAGGTTCCTATTGATTTTGACCATTTAAGGTCTCAGGGCTAGCAACTGTTCTGAGGAACAAGGAGGTGTCTACATCCCGCCTGACACAAGCAGACCAAGCACACAAAAAGTTTACAAACCAGTACAACATTAATTAAACAAAGGACTACAATTTACATTAGTCTTAAGGCCATTCCATTGTGCAACTTTAGATCATAATTTGTCATCAAGGTACCCTCAAAATCAACATTTAAAGGATCTTATTGTGCAAGTCTGAACTTTGACTGGTTTAACATTTAACGAAATAATTAATCAGTAATTGTAATCATAAAAATAATGAATAGTTATAAATTATCATTTAACGCAATAATTAATATTTAATCTATAATTATAAATCAATAATTAATGCAATATTCTAAAATCATTTAATGCAATCATTGTAAAATTTACATTAACATTCACTCAATGATGTAAATTTATAATTCAATAGACAATAATTATGAACCAATAATTGACTCAACAACGCAATGATTATAATTTCAAAAATCATTTAATGCAAGCATTATAAATTTAACATTAACATTAACTCAATGATCTAAATTTATAAATCGATAGCCAATAATTATGAACCAATAATTAACACAACAACGCAATGATTATAAATCCATAATTGACGCAATATTCTAAAATCAACATTAACATTAACACCATAATTGGAGCTAGTATGAATAAATTAAAAGCAATGAATAATTAAAAATCAGTGTGGCATTAGAAACCTGTCACCCCGCTATCAAAAGCACGAAGAACTAAATCATTGTTGTCCACCTGATAGGCTCAACACTGTCCAAGGGCTGGGAAAAGGAGATGGCTCCCAGCCAAAGGAAAATCGCTGGCTGAGAGAAGGGAAGGTTATTGTTGAGGCAAAACAATAATGGAAGTGCTACAAAGAGGGTAACTCTCATGCCAGGAAACTTCACCCACCTCCAACAATAATCAAATGAGGTAATAGCACTAATGAAGTTCAAATTCAAGGTGCAAACAGAGGGTATATAAAGGCCTCCTTAAATTTTCTCGCTCCCAATTCCCAACCATACTCTCTTACTGTAGATTCCATTTATTGTTTTTTAATAGAAAAAGAAAATACTAACAAAAACCAACGTAAATGGTAACAATTTATGTGCTATTTTTATACCATCAATCAATTTCCTGTGAAGTAATCATTAACCGAAGGTAATAAAAAAAAAGGCAATTATGGGGAGTTCCTGAGGGAATCATTGAGTAAACACTGTAAGAAGTTCAAGTGCAGAAAATCAAAATCAACGCTTGGCCACACGTTTTGGAAAGTTCAGCTCTCAGGAAATTAGATTAAAAAAAAGGGGGCATTTTAGCGGGTTAACCTAATCATAATCAAGCGAAATGTTGGTTCCGTTTAAATCTAGAATGTACATCTGTAAGTGAAATCTCTACAAACTGATGTTGAATAAACCTTCTATACCCCTGAAGAGTAAGATAAATTACAGAAGATCCAAATACCTTATGGATGACTACGTTAGGTTTTAATGGAGGAAGCAAAAATGCAGAGTTTAATGGCCAATAACAATGATGAACCAAACGTAATGAACTCACCAATAAAATGTTGTTTACATAGTTAAGCTCGCCATTAAGTGATGACTACCAGGGACGAGTATATCTTTAAAAATGTTTGTATATTCAACTGAAGTCTCCAATGACCATACTATGACTTGACATCATAATCAACCGGTGTTATATAATCTACCATTTCCTCCCGTCGCCCTTGTTCCAACTTCCTAGGAATTTTGCTAGTTCCGACTTCCTCTTGGAACATTGTAGAGGTCGTCACTATCACCACACTGGTCTTGTATTATTCGGTTTCGTGGTTCATGTTTTAGGCTTGTTTGTTTTTTTTTTAAATAATATACTAGCCAAAGTTAAGAACTTGCCACTAGGATTTCAGTGATCCAATCATATGTTGAGCTACACTCGAATCTGCCATGTGCTCTCATTATTGTAAAGAGGGCATAAACAAATAGTGATGGTCATTCCTTGACGCGAGTTCTATCCTCCGTTCTTTACATGATGGAATGTCAGTGCCTTTAGGTGATGAACATACAGAAATGAATTCGCTAGTTTAGATGATATTTACTCAGTTACTTTAACCATTTAAGTAATGAAGACGCGGAATTAGATTCTCCATCATTAACAACACAGGGTAAAAATTTACGACTATCACATATTGCAATCGTTGAAGTATATAAATAAAGAAAACCATTCAATCCAACAATCAACTAGACTAAGAAGGAGGGGTCCTCTATCAGCTAACATCTAATCCATTTACAAAAGAAATGCATTCTACTCTACAAAATAGAAGAGCGTACCATTTCTTGATCTCCTGCTTCGAATGACATCCATGCACTCCATGCTGCTCCTGTTCGCCGACCGTCGAGACCTCACCAGTGCCTCCCAACCAACGTTAGGGATACTCTACTTCCCCCTTAGCCCCCCGAGCCACAAAGGGGCCACACACTATCCATATGGTACGTCTAGCTCCCATCTCGCCTCTCAAGGTCGAGCTACCACTCCTCTCCGAGCTGGGAAATCCCAACTCCCACAAGTAAATCAGTCATGTCACAATTCGTACAACGTAATGTTATGCTAATAGTCGATCCCCTTCTTTCCTTCCTCTCTTTTATAAAGTTTTAGAACTTCCAATCTTTCCCTAAATCTCATTTAATTTAAGTTTTAATAAAAATGTTCTAAAAATTCTCCTTCGTACAAGTGTCATCCATCCCCCACGTTTCTCCATTAATTATTTTCTTTAAATATATAATTGTCTTATTTCCCTCACCCACCTAGAGTTACTCCTAAATTTACTCCTGGGTGTCCCTAGATTCCCTTACAGGTTTTAAAGGCTTTCCTTATTATGAAGTTGCTATTTTAGTTCAATTTAGAAGGTTCTTAAATGCAGATTCTTTACTAAGTTGACCTCCCACTTTTTACCATAAGTTCTCCTCTTTCCCTTTTTTATGTTACCTCCATTCCCTAGTTTCCTAATTTTTATAATTTCCCTCTTTCCCCTTTTTATTAGAGCTAAAAACGACAATTGTGCAATTTTAAAATTTCTTAATGAGATATTTTTCTTAGGGCAATCTAGGTTCGTTCCTCTATCATCATCAACGTGACGTGCCCTTCAAGACGCACTACGTGCTCCAAGGGTGCCACTCACCTCTTTTGTTTCTTTTGTGCGACGTGCCCTTCAGGACACACCACGTGCACCAAGGGTGCCACTTGCCTCTTTTGTTTCTTTTGCATGACGTGCCCTTCAAGATGCACCATGTGCTCCAAGGGTGCCACTCTCCTCTTGATTGATTGGTAGACATCAATAACCCCTAGAGTAGGCACTCCGCCAGGTGAACTTGTGGGAGACTAAGGGATTCCAGGGAATAAGGCCCTCGCCTTATTGCGCGCCCCTTAGAATCATCATGAGTGACTATCATAGTCTACCATCATGACATTGTGGGTCCTCTCGAACTAGGTAATCGTTAACCTATAGTTCAAGCCATGACCGTAGTGATAGTAGGTTGTGGCAGGGATGTTGTCCACACCTCTCCCTCAATCTCTCTGGTAGTCGTGTGTGACCCCTTTACTCCTTATGTGAGTCTGGTTAGCAAGCTATCATCAGCCTACATCATCAACAAACCATGTCAGAACATATCCACATCATATCATCTAATCAAATGTACCAACATCACAGTAAAACAATCAAACCCCAATAGCACACTCCCTGACTCGATCCAAAGTACAAGGGGTTCCATCGATGCCTCTGCATCCTCAAGGTCCAAAACCCTGCACACTCAGTAAAACTAAGTCAATAACACATGTCTATGTCAATGAAGTAAAACAACATGTCATCTACTCATAATGCATCATAATCAAAGTCAAATGTTTTAATAGCATAATTATCTAGATCATTTGCAAGCAAGTTTCCTCAAAGAATAAGTTCGCTCAGTGTGACAGAGCGGGATGTTAAATACACCCCCTCTTGGTCTAAACTTCATCCCGAATTTTCTCAGTAAAAATGCCGAAATAAGTGTATCACAGTATCATATGTTTATGTATCAAACAAAAATGGAAACTGCTGGCGCATATCATATGCGTCGTCCCAAGTCGTCGAGTGCAAACTATAATTGTCCCACTAGACCTTGACCTGATCTACCATTCAACATCATAACTGTCAAACACAATGATCTAAGATGTGGAATAAATCAGTCATGAGTGCTCCCTCATCCGATACCTATAAGGAACTCATGTCAATAAAATGTGTAGGATCACTAATATAATGTCTCAAAACAGATACATGAAAAACATTGTGCATACGCCTCAAGGAATCAAGCAAGGCTAGTCGATAGGCCACGGGCCCCTTTCTCTCCACAATCTCAAAAGGTCCCATGAACCTAGGAGGGAGTTTAGCTACCTTTCCAAACTTCATCGAACTCTTATGTGGTTTAACCCGCAAGAAGACTCGATTGTCGACCTCGTAACTACGGTCAACTCGGTGTGCATCGACATAAATCTTCTGTCGATACTGTGCTTCTTTAATCTTTTGTTTTATTGTTTTCATTTGCTCTTCCATTTCTTGGATTTCTTCTGGTCCCACTAGGACCCTATCCTCAAGATGATCCCAACTCAAGGGCGTCTGACATGGTCACCCGTAAAGAAACTCAAAAGGTGCCATCTTAATGGTACTCTGGTAACTGTTGTTGTAAGCGAACTCCACTAGTGGCAAGAATTTTTCCCATAATTTTTGTTGGTCCATCACGTACATGCGCAACATGTCCTCCACGGTTTGGTTCGTTCGTTCAGTCTACCCGTCAGTCTCCAAGTGATACGTAGTACTAAAGTTAAGTTGGGTTCCCAAGGCCTCTTGGAAACTCATCCAAAACCATCCAGTAAACATCGATCCTCGATCAGATATAATCTTCTTAGGCATGCCATGCAGCCTCACAATCTCACTAATGAAAACTCTAGCTATGTTAGGTTCCCGATACATCGTACGCATAGGAATAAAGTGAGCTCTCTTCGTCAAAGTGTCTACTACTACAAAAATCGAGTCATGTCTCCTTACCATTAGTGGCAATCCAACAATAAAATCCATCGAAATAACCTCCCATTTTGATTCTGGAATGGCATGTGGTTGAAGTAATCCTATTGGGTGTCTATGTTCAGCCTTTACCTGCTGACACTCTAGAAATTTGGCCACATAGTTGACTATGTCGGCCTTCATTCCCTTCCAGAAGAATAAGGGTTTAAGGTCTGCCCTCATCTTCATGACTCTCGGGTGAGTCATGTAAACTTCTCTATGAGCCTCTCTCAGGATCAACATCCTCAACTCGTCATTTGGTGGTATGCAAATCTGACTTTTAAACCTCAATAAACCATCGCTATCAAATGAAAATTCCTCATATCATGGTACCATCATTGTGTTTTGTCCGATAAAACCCTCAACCTCTTTGTACCAGTCTTCTTCACGCTATAAAGTTAGAATCTTTTCACGTAGATTCGTCTGAAGAGGCAACACCGAAAAGATGCGTGGCCTCTGACTCAAAGCATCCACCACTTAGTTCATTGTTCCCTTTATGTAAGTAATCTCAAATTCGTACTCACTAAGCAATTCCGACCAACATCGTTGTCGCACATTCAAGCCGCATTGCGTAAAAATGTGATATAGTCCACAATGATCAGTCTTTAGTTCAAATTTTCATCCAACAAGGTAGTGTCTCCAAACCTTCAAGGCATATACGATGGCTAATAACTCCAAATCGTGTGTCGTATAGTTCTCCTCATGCCTTCTCAGTTTCTTGAAAATGTAAGCAATCACTCGTCCATCTTGCATCAAGACTCCGCCTAAACCTTCCTTGGATGCACTAGTGCATGCCAGGAAGTCCGCGTCCATGTCAGGGACCTTTAGTATCGGTGCTGTTGTCAACAACTCCTTAAACCTTTGAAATGCTTCTGCACATTTGTTGGTCCAAACAAACTTCTTGTTTTTCTTCTGCAATTCTGTGATCGGATTTGCTATCTTTGAAAATCCTTCGACAAATCGTCGATAATATCCTACTAAACCCATAAATATACACACTTCTGGGACATTCGTAGGTGCAGGCCATTCCATAATAGCCTCGACCTTTTTTGGATCCACGACGATGCCTTCACYGGAGATGACATGCCCTAAGTAGTGAATCCTTGATTGGTAAAAAGAGAATTTGGAAAACTTCCCATACAATTTGCACTCTCGCAGACAATGTAGCACCAAGCGCAAGTGCTTGTCATGCTCCTCCTTYGTCCGAGAGTAGATTAAAATATCGTCAATGAATACTTGGATGAACTTGTCCAAGTACTCACGAAACACCCCATTCATCAAACTCATAAATACCCCTGGGGCGTTTGTCAGTCCAAAAGGTAAAACAATAAACTCATAATGTCCAAACCTCGTCTTAAAGGTGATCTTAGGGACGTAATCCTCCTTGATCCACAACTGGTGAGACCCTGATCAAAAATCGATCTTGGAGAACACCGTCACACCCTTCATTTGATCGAGCATATCATCAATTCTCAAAAATGGATACTGATTCTTGATCGTAGCCTTACTCAATTGACAGTAGTCAATGCAAAGCCTCCACGATCCATCCTTCTTTCATATGAAATTAACAAGGGAACCCCACGGTGACACGCTAGGACGTATCAGTACCAGGTCCAACAACTCGTTCAGTTGCATTTTCAACTCTTGTAACTTCGGAGCTGACATCTGATAAGGCATTCCTCCTATCGGTTCAGTCCCCGGTTTTAGGTCTATGGTAAACTCCAATTCCCTCTCTGGTGGCATCCCAGGTAACTCCTCTGGAAACACGTCCACAAACTCTCTCACCACCGGAAGGTGCTCTAGACCTTCCGCTACTTCCTTCTCATTTAGCGCAAGGATCGCATAAATCTTGCACCCCTTGTGCATGCTCTTTCGAAGTCACAAGGAAGAGATGAACCTCAGGGAAACTCCTTGGTTCCATATTACAATCACATGTCTCTGTCCTTTGTCATTGACCAAGCTCAACCATTTTGTATTACAGTTGAGTATCGCCTCATGCGCTTCCAACCAATCCATACCAATCATGACATCATAAGATCCTAGGATCATGACATATAGGTTGGCCCTTGTGACAAACTCTCCCAGGTTAAGGGCACAGCCCGTAACCTTTTCCCCAACCTTTTGTTTGGCTCTCGATCCCATCTCCATGAAGCTAAACTCATCATGTTCGACTACCTTTACCTTAATCCTTTTTAGCGCTACACCAGAAATGAAACTCCCGGTAGCACTGGGATCTATCAAAATACTAAGGGTCTGGTCAGCAATGGTACCTATCATCTAGAGCACAGTCAAATGATGCTCCACCTGGTGGTTATACACCATTGCATGAATCCGATGGGCCTTGCCCATACCTCCCATGGTAGTGGGTCCTGCTGATCTAGACGCTCTGGTCCTCTCCACCAGGCAGTCTCCCTGGTAGTGTGGCTCCCCACACGTCCAACACCCCTTCTTCAGCCGAGTATTCCTTGTACCCGAAGTAGAATATGATGTCCCACCATCCTGGAACCCTGGTCTGTTCTGCTGAACAGGCTTAAACTGTTGCAACTGTCGTCAACGTTGTTGCTGATGCTGTGGTCCTCGATAAGGTGTCTACTGCTGAGATGTCGGTCACTGGGGTGTAGTGAAAGTGGATCCCCTCTAGAAGCCAC
>JASDQU010203050.1:1900-17237 GCA_032191745.1 Picea mariana | reverse complement strand
TGATTAGTCCCTCGACGTGTCGAACCAATGCGTAGTATATTATCAAAGAAACTAAATACTTGACTCGTTGGGAAGAAGCTACGCTAGTGAAGGATTGTATTGCAGAGACAACCACACGCTTCATCTTTGAGAACATTATAACCAGGTTTGGATGCCCAAAGAAATTGATCAGCCATCAGGGCACACACTTTATGAATGGCACCATTTGTATGCTAACCCAGGAGTTCATGATACATCATTAGAAAATCACACCATATAACTCACATGCCAATGGAACTGTCAAAGCATTCAACAAGATATTAGAGAATGTGTTTACCAAGGTTTGTAATGTAGAGTGCGACAATTGGGATCAACGGATTTCTGTAGTATTATGGGCATATAGGATGACCTGTAAATGATTGACTAAGCATACTCCATTCAGGTTGGTCTATGGAAAGGAAACAATGGTGCCATTTAAATTTGTAGTACCAAGTCTTAGAATTGCATTCGTGACACAGATGCCAGACGAACAAGCACTACAAAGTGGGTTGGATGGGTTATTGGAATTGGAAGAGGACTGATTGATTGCAGGACACAACTAGATGGTGGAAAAATAGAGATAGAAGGAATGACACAATCACAACATTCGATGTAAGACTCTACAACTCAGATCTTTGGTATTATTGTATGACATCAAGTTCTTAAACCACCTTGGAAAGTTGTGCATGCACTGGTTAGGACCCTTTATACTTGTGTACATCAATGAGGCGGGAACAACAAAGTTGGTGATGCTACAAGGTCAACCCCTAAAAGGATTGATCAATGGAAGTCGGTTGAAGTCATATTACGGCCCGCAAGGGTCAGATGTGCCATGAATTGATGAAGTTTCAATGTTAGTGTAGAATAGGATTTAGGTAGGTATAAGTACAAAATGATTAGTAGGATAAGACATATCTAGGTAATTCGCGGGACAGGATAGGTCGTACCCATGTAGATTTAGCAGATTTGGAAAACTTTAGGGGGTAAATGCCGAAGTAAATGATAAAGGATAGGATAGATGGATAAGACATCTAAATGATAGGACATGGGCGGATAAGGAGACAGAGAGGTAGGCAGTTAGAGTTATGACATGCCACGACATTATGGGGAATGAGAACAATTAAGGAAACAATTACCAAAAGGTGCATTAATGATTATAGCAATACAACATATCATTGATCATCGTTAACAATGGGTGCATTTTTGCATGGACAACTAGGCAAGTATACGTGATGGTGAGAAGTGCCCACATAGGTATTTAAGGTTCCCACTACACTGTTACATGACTATTCATAGATAACATAGAGCTGAGTGCAAAGCGACCGGAAATCCAATAGCAATGCAGTTGTGAGTAGGTATACACCGGGTATTTAGCATGCACAACCCTTCCAATTCCTGGTTGGGACAGTGAGACCAAGCAAAGATCCAGAGCAGTGTGTGGAAGTACAACAAGCCAACTGAGCCAATAATCGATAATGGAAATGGCTTCCTCAAGCAATCTCGAGGCGCAAACCAAGACCAAAGTGACTAAAGAGGCACAAATTCCCAACGTCGAAATCCCTAGTGAGGTAACCATCAGAGGACCTTTGTTGAGCATGGTTCCCAGCCTCAAATGTGAAGATTACAACATACAAGATGAGGTGCAATTTCCCTGAACTATGCTTCAATGCTTAGACAAAGGTTGTTCTAGGGCCTAAGGGGAAACTGAAGGTGGTCACCAAGCCATGGGCCAAGGCCATTTACAAATCAAGAATAATGATATTGTTGGATGTACCCCATTTCAGGCACAACCCAAACATGAATGTGTGTGCTAGGTTCTTACTCAGTTGGATGGAGGATTCCTCTAGTTAGACCACACATACCTAGTTGACATCAATACCATACTCCAAGTCTAAGGCCTTCCCAAAATAGGGGAGGATCCTACTAACATAGTGCATGTGAAGGATGCCTTGCAAGAGGAGGTGTACCGAAGGTATGGTACCCATAGAGGAACGAGAGGAGCAATGATTTTTCTTATCAACGACACAAGGGTCAAGTTCACCACACAAATACTTGCATGAAAGATGGTGTGCAAGTGCCAAAAGGATGAGTGCCCACTAGGGGTAAATGTGGCCACAAAACAATGCACCCAAGGAATCAAGATGGGTTGGGAATGATACCTAATGAACAAGTTTATCCAGGATTGCGTCGATGCGTAGGACCTCGACATGGAGTTTAACTATAGTTGGGTGTTACTCCTGCTTGCAATGATAATGTGGAAGCCACCACCAGGATGCACGTACATTGCAATTCCATCCTTTCGTGCACCAAAATTCAGAGAGCTACAACACAACTCGGACAGGAACATCCAATGCAAAAATAACACATATTTTCAGCAATGGTACAAGGAACCGATTCAAGCAAATGCACAAGTCTTCCACATACCGCGTATCCTGTTTGAAAGGTACATATATTATATTTTGTTTGAGATTGAATATCATAATGTCTATATTGTTCCACTCACATATCAAAATATGCCCGCAGAATCCTTCCCAGTTTGTATTACTGGAGAGGACATTAAACATGCGTTGGAGCAGTGGTCAGAGTCATTGCAACCCACATTCGACGACAATGTAGAGCTCCTGGAAACCAGAACCAAGAATAAGCAGGAGCATAAATGAGCAGAGGAAGCCCAAGGGGAAAGAAAAAAACCAGAGGAAATGGGTGCAACCATTCATAGGGAGCACTCTGTCCAGTAAGGGAAACAAACATGAACGTTGCAGAGCGCAACCTCTAGGTCTAGCTCAGTAGGGCACATGTCTAGTCTATCATTACTGATTGGCCCTATGCCCAACGAAGAGGAAGTCCCCTATTAGATGGCGGTGAAGTTTGCTAGGTGTAGGATATTGACCCACCAGATGGAAGAACATGTAATAGACAACAATACTCCAAAGAAAGAGTCGGGTCCTTCACCAGAACCAATTCAGAGCATTGTCAAGGTGCTCCAATCTAATTTGGAAGTGCAACAATTGTTGTATCATGACTCGCAACAAAAATTAAGTGAGCTCCACCATGCACTCCTCATTACAAGCTCATTGGTTGACCCCAAGCCCCAAGACCAGATGGTCCCAATAGCACCACTGACACTACATCACTGCACAACAGTGCACAAAAGAGGGTCTTCTAGATAAAATCCTTAGCCTTGATGGCCTTCGAGGCTTCCACCAATTTAGAGCCTCTTTCATTGCCTTATGCAGAGCTAGACTTTGTGTAGGTACCATCTTAGGACTTACAAGTATTTGTGGCAAAAATAATGAACAAGTTGAGGGACAAGCGACACACACTTAGTGAGTCCTATATGGTGATGCAGTAGAAACATGACTAGGATATGGCTACGCACCAAGAGACCCAAAAAAGTCATGCTTCGGAGATAGCAACACACAAGGAAATCAAAGAATGCCATGAAGCGGAGGTAGTTGCACACACATTGTTGATCAATGCAGTGGATGAAGTCTACGTGCAAGTCTCCAACACAGTGGCAGAAACTTCAGACCTCCCGGTGCAAAGAAAACTCAGCAAGGTAAAGGAAGTGATCTAACACCTACACGTACAAAACAAAGAGCTTCAGGAAAAGATGAAGGGCACCACCCAATCAGAGCAAGGGGAGTTGCAATAAAAGATTGCTACCACAGAAAAGATGTTGCACGAAGGACAAGCATGAGTGGATGGATTCTCGGGGGTCATTGAATACAACTTCCAGCTCTAGACTCACCTCTAGAATATTTCCCTCGAAATCAGCCCAATCAAAGATCACATTCGTGCAAATGAGGCATAAATCAACTAGAAGAAGTAGGCATTGCCCTCCCTTCCACCTATAGATCGAAAGGAGGCCATGACATAGATTTCTAACCTTCACCAAGAGATTGCATCTGCCCACACAGACCAACAAAAACTATCAACCATTGTGTTAGACACATAAGAGAAGGCCCAACTGCACCACTATAAGCTTGCACATGCGCAAGCAAGGGAAGCCCCAACGATAGAATTGGGTACACATCGCAAGCCTGTAGCTGGGTCGACCACACCATTGGAGGTAGACCACTTTTGCAAAACTATGAAGGAACTAGTGGAAATATTTGATGATATTGATGCCTAGTTCCAAATCTTCATCGCAATGCTCATGAAGATGGTGCCATCCATCGCCAACATCAAACCATAACAAAGTTTGTTAGCTCAACGATGAGCCAACTAATAGTGTTGGGGTCCTATTGGCACCAAGGTTTTGGAAAGACTACGTGTGCACCACTAGTTCTACATAACGTGTGCGCCACAAGTTTTGTACCTAGTGGCACCAAGATTCAATGCCCGTCGGATTTCTTCTATTATGCGCATAACCAGTTTTATACTACGCACAAGGACTTGTAAATTTCATGTGCATATCAAATCCTCGAGGATCTTATGTAATGATTATAACCATTTTTGTAACAGACCAACTAGTCATGGTCAAGGTCATTAGTGAGTTGGCAAGTTTGTTATGATTTCCATGCCCTTGTAGATATATAAGAAATGCATGTGAATATGTTAGGGTTGGTTTTTTCTTAACTTCTTGTTGATTGTTATTATAGAGCTATAGGTAGAATATGAGAGAGAAAGTAGATCGATATCCGAGTTTCAAGTCTTTGATTGAATCTTGATTAATCTAAGCACAAGATACAACCTAATCTCTTCTTATTTATCAATGACAACCTTGTCAAATTCTTTTGCATCTTTTGCATCAACTTTTGATTATCATGAATGATCACCTTTGAGATATCTGTAAGGTCTTCCAATGAGGGTGCTTATAAGCATGGTTTCATTGTTACATCTTGCAATGTTATCTTTTTCTTATTATAGTAGAATATATAAAAAAAACAAATCTCCATGTTTAAGATGACGGTACCTAGTGTTTCTAGGTAGGTTGAATCGAGAATTATGTTAATCTCTTTTACTAATATTGAATTGGGATTATACTTGACTCTAGAATTAATAACTGATTGGCAAAGTCAACATTGATGTAATTTTCTTTATGGTTCGCACCAATAATGATGTTAATACTTTTTTCATGAATACTCCCTTTAAATGTTAATAATTTGAAGCATGAGGTTGAGAGACCTTTGTAGAAAAACCTTCCTTCCTTCTTATTAAAATCCATTTAAAAACCCTTTTTTTCCCTTCCCTGGAAAACTTGAATTAGTTACCTTAAGAAACTTAAATACCCCTTTAATATAATTCATTATATATCTTTATGGAGTTCAATTTATGACCTTGGTATGCCTTAACTCTTCAATTAAAAGGCTTCATGAATTCTTTTAATACTCCACTTGAACATTAAATTTTTCCCTTGATCGGAATTAGGGAGATATATAAACACTTTAAAATGACCTTTATTAAACCTTAATCTTTATCTTAAAAAAAATTCACGAGTAGTTGTCGTTATAAAAAGTCACGCGGGTGGAATTTAAACCTTCGTATCCACAAGATAACCCAAAATATTTGGTCCATGGTATGCGCAGACGACAATGGTGTATGCTATGTGATAAGTTGCTTTGTTGGACAACAACGAGGTCATAGAGAAAATGGTATGATGGTTCGTAAAACAGATGAGTGGCAATTAACTCAACTAGGTAATGAGGCAACTATGATAGTGTACGACCACCATCGTGACGATTGTACACTGATCCACTAGTGACAGAATCTGTGTTCGATAATGGAAATGGACAGGCTTGTACTATGACAACTTCCAATTCTTGCAAGTATTACGAACATGTCTTATATTTACCTTTGATCCCTACTACAACTATGAAATTCTTTGGTGTTTAAATGATCTAATGTTACATGAATCACCTTTTCTTTGGCACTTCTAGTTTTTTTGTGAGTTTGACATGTAATTTCTTTCGATTTTCTAGTTCTATTCTTTCTTCATTTTTTCTTAGCAATGGTGTAATTATCTTTTCAATAAACCATCATAACTTTCACTAGTTAAAGACTTGATTGTGGTCAAAACCTATGGATCATAGAAACTTTGAAGAAAAATTTGAGTGTGGCTCAGAAAGTAGCTCTGATACTAAATGAAAYGAACAAATTTCATTTCTTGAATACGACATGAACAACTTTTTTCATAAACTAAATATCCGTGTAACATTCCCTAACCTGGTTGAGGTCCACTAAGTGCGGAAATACTCATAAAATCAAAATTTTCTGCTAACTAATCTTGTAGCTTACGAGCTACARGAAAACATGCAGTTTTAACCATTTGTTGATACCAGGAACTAGATACATCTATAACATTCTAAAATAAACATAAAATGCAGCTAATAAACTCAAATACAACATCATATAAATCATTCTCAAACACAAAGTTAATACACAATAATTAAACTCATAATGCMACACAAAAAAAGGAAAACACTTATCTTTTAAATATGATTGTACAACCAACTACTTGGGATGGACATTCCACCCAACCATAGAATTGTTGTTCCATATTTCAACAAGAAGTCACCCCCGAGCTAGGGATAACAATCCACAAAAGAGGGTGGTCTTTCACTGTCCACTCGCATCTTAGAAAATCCCATAACCCACTGGTATTCTCTTATAACTATCATTATTTTCCACCAACTCTCTTCCTCTCGACCTACCAAACCTAAGGAATGTACCCCTTCACTTCTCTCAGTCCACCAGACATCCCATTCGTTTATCAGGGTCTCTCTAGCACATGTAACCAAAAATCTCACTACTGAGAAACTCAAGGGAGTTCATTTCTAGAAAAACTACCAAGAAAAATAGAAACAATCACTTGTTGTTACAGTGAAACTCACACAGGAGTTCACTCTTCAGGCTTGACAACAAGAATCTTCAGCATTTTTCTCCAAATACGTGCCAAAATTTTGCCTCCATGGTAGCTCTAGCTCCAAAGCTCTTCTTCCATGTTCTTTGTTTCAAGTTGTTCATGTCAAACATGACTCTTCAAAAGTTGTTGTCAATTCCCATACGGATTTCCTCTCTTTGGATTACTTGCTTAACTTACACTCTTCCCCAAACTAATTGTACTCATCCCCCATGCTCTCAATAACTATGGGATGTGACTTCTCACACTCACCCTCTTACATGTATTCAATGATTGGCTTTGGGAACACTCAATAAAAAATTAGAAGGTTCATATATCAATAGTAATTTTAGAAAGTGGGTTGAATCAATAGACATGGATAATTCCCCCTTGGACCCCCTTCTCTTAGACATTCTCTTAGACCCTCCCCTCTCTTGTGGATTAATTCAGACCCCATCTCTATCCATATCCCCCAACCACTAACATCACATTTTATTTATTAAAATTGAGAAATACAATTCACATATACATCGCTTGGCCATGGCCATACATTATATCTACATTAAGAATTAATTAAAATGAKGATTATAGCGGGGACATTACATTCCCCCTCCCCTACAATTGTGTGTTATCCTTGGTGCACACTATGTCAATATACATGCACAAACTTACATCATAATACTAAGAAATAAAATTCTACAATTTTACAACTCCAAYAGGAGTTCCAACTGAAATTTTCTATTCCTCTCAACCCGCTGAACCAAGGAATGCACCTCCTTTACATCTCTCAGTCCATCGGGYCGTACCATTATTTTATTAGGTCAATAGCATAGGTTGGTTAGGACTCTGAGATGTGGTTATAGAACTCTAGCTTCTTAAAATGGAGTCTTGCATTCGTACATTATGTTTTCTTCAAAATTGTCAAAATATTGTGGGTACTCCTCCCACATGTTTTCTTCGTGCTCTCATGTAGTATCTTCAGAACCGTAGTAGGTCCATTGAACCTTTACTATCCTTATGGATTTTTTCATGAGCACTTTGAATTTCTGGTCCAGGATGCATACTGGTTCCACTTGGAAATCCCCTTCATGTTCCTCCTGGATCACAATCAAATCAATTTTGTGGTTAGGGTCGCGTACATATTTATTTAATAATGACACATGAAATACATTATGCACTCTCATCGATGCATGCAATGCTACAATCTATGCAACTGGCGTTATCTTTTCTAATATTTCAAAAGGTCCACAATATTTTGCTACCAACTTTGGGAAACTTCTTAATCTTAGTGAACTCCTCTTCACCTTCACTTTTAGAAACACATGTTCACCCACTTTAAAATCTATGAAAACTCTATTCTTTTATGCATAAATTTTCTACCTATCATGGACAACATTTAAATTCTTTCTGATCTTTGTCATTTTCTCTTCCATTTCCTTCAACAAATCTGGCCCAATAATTGTTTTTTCTATTAAATTATCCAACTCACTAGTGTGTTACACTTCCTAACATACAAGGCTTTAAATGGAATCATTTTTAACGAGGCTTGATACCCATTATAGTAAGAAAATTCCACTAAGTGGATACATTCCTCCCACTTTGATGGTTGGTCCTATTACCCCCATTTTGTGGATAACTAAGGAGATTATGTCTTGAGACCCCCAGGTTGCAGATATGGAGTGTCGAGAGACTACAAGACCAACAATACCTTTTTGCACAGATGGAAACCCCTCTCACCACCACAGATGGTTACAGATTTTCAGATGAAATCCACCACACCAAATGGCTTCCAGAAGGTAGTGGGCCTTTCTCCATGAGGTACAAGTCAGGATTATGGTGAGCATCATTTCAATATTTAATCCACTTGAGTATGTTGTATCTTAAAATGCTCTAGATTTCATGCTTGTAAATTATGCCTTTTGCCTTGCTTCACCTTGGTGGTTGACATTCTTCCCTAGTAAGTGGTCTTCCTTGGGGATGGGTTTGCTACAGAACTCCCTTAAAGAGCCATTGTACCATTCTCGACCATACTTACCACTTTCCATCATTATTCCCCTCCATTACTTTATCTCTTGGGATTTTAGGGTGTATTGACCCAAGAAGGGGTTGAAGGCCCAAAGGGATTGATGTTGGGTAAAAGATAAAAGACTTATATGAACCTTCCAAATGCTTCACCCAGGGATCACCCAAGAAAGCAGTGAAACACTTATCTTTGAGTAAAGGGGACCCACAATATAATAAAGATGCTTAAAAGGTTTGTTGAAGGATAGGAGGTCTCATCACAAGTCGACCTATCACGCCCATGAATATTTAGTGGTATGACATTKCCATCATCTGGTCACCAAACCAGGGTAATGGATCTCAGTTTCATGGCTGAGAGAAAGGGGGTCTCATCATGAACCAACCTTCTCATTTCCACTAGGTGTTTGTGGGTGACATTGCCATCATCTGGTCACCACGCCAGGGTAGTGACCTTCAACCTCTCCTTATGCTATATTGAAATAAAATACAACGAAAGAAATATAAAAGGAAATTGATGAGCTTGGAAAAAGTGCATTGCATACGAAGGTACCACACACCCTCTACAAAGGCACCCATGAATGAGACACTACGACCCCTTGTATTTCATGAGCCCTATGCCCATTGAGTCTTAACCCCAACCACTTCATCCACTTTATATGGCTTAGAGAGGGATCTTTTGGAAACTCTCTTTGACCTAGAGCAAGATCTACCCAATAGGACACCTCATCAACCTTCCCATATTCAAGCTTGACAAGTCACATAGTGTCTTTGAGCAATTAATTGTTTGATATAGTGATCTTTGATGCACATGCTTAGATGGCTTATTTATTGATTGGATTCACTTATCATGATTTTATGACTTGAAATCCTTGGAGGGCGTGCAAATTTGTCTTTGCAGGACCTAGTTGGTGGACAATTTTGGGAGAACAAGCCTAGCTTGGGCTTCCATGGGGCTACAAGCCCACAGGTTGGATGCCAAGGGTCCGCATGTTGGATGAGAAGGATCAGACTTGGAAGGCCTTGATTATGACTTGGACGACATAGCCTAGCTCCCACATGCCAAATGCTTTGTCTAGGAGAGGCAAAACACCACTTCTAGAGGCATGATGTCACCTAAGGGGGTTAGGGCTTGGTGGTGAGGTGCCACTCATTGACACATGGACATTTTGAGGAGAAGATGGTCTTCACCATGATGAGATTATCTAGATGCTTCACATGTGGCCTTTGGAGGCCAACCCATGCTTCTCCAACACCAATGACTTCTTCAAAGTGGCAAAACGTCCCCTAAAGGGGAGACGTCCATGTAAAATTAGGGTTTATTTGTGCAAAAGTGAAACTTTAAATGAATTGTTTAATATTAGTTTGTTAAAGGGGGCAACATTAGGGTTGTTGACCCCTAGTCTTGTGGTTTACCCCTTAATATGTGGACAAGTCACCTTGGTGACATTTTGTATAAATAAGAGATCATAAGATCTCATTTTAACATAACTCTTCCTCATTATGAGAGGACTTGGTCTGAAATTTTCACTACACTTGGCTTTTTTTTCTCTTGTGCACTTGTTTATGGCTATATTGATGAATGGTTGATGGAGGAGTGAGGCACTAGCCTTGAATGATGTTTTCTAGCTCTTATGGTGGATTATCTTGGCATTTCTCTTGATCTTGGTATGGTATTTTACTATTATGCTATCATTTTTTCAAGTCAAGTATTGTTATGATAGGAGATAGGTGGGAAGTATAAGGGCATACACCCCCACCATAGTCTTCATCATTTTATGCTTCATCTCATTGATTATATAAGGGTTTTTTAAGAAAAATATAAGGGTATACACCCTCTTAGCCTAAACCCTAGTTAGAAAAACTTGCCTTAGGAAGTAAAAGGGCTTACACCCCCAGGGAGGTAGCTTCTCTAGCTCTTTCTTTCATTTGACTCCATTAACCCAATAGTAAAGGCACTAGTCATATATTGTTTGCATTGGAGATATAAAATCATTGCCTTGAGAAACATGAATTTTTATCTTTTGAAAGATCTCTTGCTTGGAGTTGGTTTGCTTCATTGAGAGGAGTCTTCCCCTATTAGGGTGTCCCTACTCTCCTACTAATTTACTTTCTATTACAAACCCTAACCTACAACCATTATGGATGACCTAACCTAGATAAACTACTAACCATAACTCCTATACTAACCATATACTAGCTCCTAAATTTTGCTCATTTACTCTACTAACTAGGGCACATCTTTTGGGCTAACTGTTGGCATATTTTGATGGTGTAATTTGCTGATATAAGTGACTGAAAGCTACAGCCATAAGGCTGCAATTTTCTATAGAAATATACATGTTATAGCAACTTGATTTATTCAGTTTTAAAGTGTCATTTTCAGCCTATATTCATTGCTAATTTTGATGCTGATTTACTTAACTATTTTAGATATTTACATGATGATTTAGATGTTTTATTTGCTAATATAAATTGTCATCTATTTATGCAAATTAAGGGCAACAAGCTTAACTTTCTGATCCATACTAACATATATCATTGCAAGTTAGATTTTCTTGTGTCTCCGGAAGGTACAATCTTTCGAAGAAGTATTGTACCTATGGAGAAACAATCACTTGACTTATAAGGCATCTCTTCCCACATTTCACTCCATTTATACTTTACCTATAGGGGCTTCAATTCCATCTCTATCCATATCCATCCCAGTCCCCCTAGGGTCACCCCCCTTAGGGTCACCAAGATCACCTCCCTAGAGTGACCTAGTCACCCTTGAAGTGCGGGACCTACATTGAGGTGGCATTGGGTGTAGGATTCCCAAGTTGTAGCACTTGCATTGTGGTTGGGTCGGGCTTTGACCAACCTACAACTTGCGCTATAACATTTTGGCTCCGTTTCCAGGGAGGATTTTGAATCTTCTTCGTACCCTAATGACACTTTGGTAAGCTATTCCAAAGCCATTTCCTTAGCTTTCCTAGTGACTCTACCTAAGGGACGTTCCCTTTCCCTTTTCCTTGATGAGATCATATTGAAACTCATTTGGCGACTCCAACTTCCCAGAATCCTTCTTTCCCCAAAATTTTTCCCCTTGGGAGCTTCAAGCCTTCTAAGGTTTACCAAAGAAGGCCTCCTCTCAAGTCTCTTGTTGCTCAAAACCTTTTCCATAATACCCTCCCTCTTGTTCCAATGGATCGCTCTTGTGCAAGTAACCTCTACAAACCCACCAACATGGCCAATATCCAAGGTTACCCTAACAAAATGCCTACATAAGTTAACAAGTGGTTGCCAAAGTTCCTAGGAAACAATGTGATAACTATTGAAGACCACATTTATGTCATGGGCAGGGACATTGACAGTGCATGTATTGATCATGAGGATGTGTCCATGAGGTTATTTTCTTCATCATTCACTGAAGAAGCCCTTGATTGGTTCAAAGAACTCCCAGATAATCATATCACGTCCTATGATGTTTTTTCCAACTTATTCAAGAGAAGATGGTTGAGAAAAGAAGATGGTGGGACACTTTGAACTCAGTTCAATCAAATAAATAAAAGGGAGAATGAAACGGTAAGGGGATTCATTTCCATATTTGACAGGTTGTATAATCAAATTCCAACATATTACCATCCTATAACATCATCAATTCGTCTCCTTTACATGAATGCTTTTGAAGGGCAGTTCTGATACATTCTTAAAGATAAAAATACCACATCATTGGCAGAGGCTAAAGAGTTCAATATCAACATTGAAGAGAATCTCCTTGATTCAAAAATAGAACCTTTTCAGTACCCTTGTAGAAAGACATAATAAAGGACGAAGGTTTCCAACAACAATGTTCTTGATTTGATTGCTCTCCTAACTTAGAAGATAGACGAAATGAATACTCAGTTTGTTCAGGTGCAGAATCAGCTTGTGAACCATATGACTTCAGTGGAAAGAAATCAATCTTCTCCTAGACCCCAGTTTTCCAGACAACACAAAGATGTCACCGATTGGAAACCAAGACCTCAACAAGAGGCAAAGGCCCTAGATACTTTGAAACCTATTGGGAAAATTGATATAGAATCTTGGTGTCTCCCATGCCAAGAACCCCACATGGAAGATGAGTGCCCCCGACAAGATGAAGATTATCATGACAATATAAACTTCATTATTTTCAATTTCAACGATGAACAGGTTACCCAAGAAAAAATCAATGAAGCCAAAAKAATAGGAGAAAGAGAGGGGAGACTCCRCGCCTTGAGTAAATTGACAGGTGATGAAAAGAAGGAATTAAGGAGGAGGGAAATTCTAACCTACAAGAGAAAAAATTCTTCARCCCCTCCATTAGAGCTTGATACTCCTCTTCCGTTAGCAGAAAATGTGGCTCCACCACCGATATGTGAGTTGCTTCCTAAGACAACACCTATAGGTGACATTCAGTTGAATATATATGTTGCAAGAATGTTTGGAAAATTGAATATGATGGTTCCAATGACAGAGATGKGTAAGATCCCTTCCATAAAAAGGAAAATTTTGAGGATATTACAGGTGCCATTTGAGAAGGAGGATCCTCCCATCATGTTGAACACTATGTATCTCGATCGACCAAGGGATAAGAACCCTCCCTTATATCTCTCATTAGGCATGAATAGCCTCCGTTTGAACAACTACATGCTTGATTCAGGGGCCTCGACAAACATCATATCATTGAAGGTAATGAAACAACTTGGTTTGAAAACAACCCGACCTTATGGAAATGTGTGTGGAATTGATTCCAAAAAATTCAAATTTCTCGGGGTATATGAGGACTTTGAGGTTTTCTTGATTGATTTTCCACATATCAACATTCTCATGGACATAGTTGTGATCGACGTTCCAGATTCTTRGGGGATTCTCTTATCTAGGAGMTGGTCTACTGGTCTTGGGGGTTTCCTTAGCATGGATCTCACCCATGCACACATTCCTATGGGAGATGGAACTTTTYAGATACTATACAATTGAGAGAAAGCTGATAGACAGGTGATGGATCCTGATGGTCTTGATTACGCTAACGAATGCGATTATGATGTGCTCCCATAGACCATTGAGTATGATCCATCTGAACTACCCTTCATGTAGGAGGACTCCATAGACACGCTTCTTCCATGGACATATCAATACAAAGAGAAACTTTCAAAATACCATGGGAACGAACCGAGTTCTATCCAAATTTTGAAGAAAGAAGATGATAAACATAAATAAATCGTCAAAGATATAGCCCACAYAGAGCCTCCATACGATAAGAATACACCTTGCATCGATTTAAMTGAAGGAAGTCTTGTGATCATGTGGGACAAAAAAAAGGGCAAGCCTAGATATGACCAAAAAGATAACAATTCATGGCTTGGCCTTTACATCAGCAGGAAGAGGTCTAAGAAAGGAAGTTACTATCTGAAAGCATTAGACGAGAGAAAGATGCCACTACCAGTAGATGGGTCTCTTCTCCAACCTCACATCCAGGTCACATGACTTCTTCATGGTCAATGCCCCAGGTAAGTAAGTAAGTCATTTTGATTCCCTGCATTTGCATCTTGATTGCTCATACTAGTTTAGATGCATTTTATTTTCATTTTTCTCTACTTGCATATTGATTTCATGCTTAGTTTAGAATTTTTTGAAAAAATATCAAAATTTTTGAAAAAATATCAAAATTTTCTTTTTCTCGCTTAGTTGGTTTTGATTATGATCATATGAGAACAAGGATGAGTAGACCATCCTACACTTGACAATTTGATGTTTCCTCGTAGGCACAGGCCTACCAGAAGATATTGCGGTTCTCATGCACTCTACGACGAGCACATGTCCCAAAGTATGAGCCAAATGTTATCCCCATTTTGTGGATAGCTAAGGAGATTATGTCTCAAGGCCCTCAGGTTTCAAATATGGAGTGCCGAGAGACTACATGACCAACAATACCCTTTTGCACAAATGGAAACCCCTCTCACCACCACAGATGGTCACATATTTCCAGATGGCATCCATCGCATCAGCTTGCTTCCAAAAGGCAGTGGGCCTTGCTCCATGAGGTACAAGTCAATATTATGGTGAGCATCATTTCAATATTTAATCCACTTGAGTATGTTGTATCTTAGATTTCTCTAGATTTCATGCTTGGACATAATTCCTTTTGCCTTGCTTCACCTTAGTGGTTGACATTCTTCCCTAGTAAGTGATCTTCCTTGGGGATGGGTTTTCTACTAGGAACTCCCTTAAAGATCCATCGTACCGTTCCCAACCATACTTACCACTTTCCATCATTATTCCCCTCCATTTATTTATCTCTTGGGATTTTAGGGTGTATTGACCCAAGAAGGGATTGTCCCTCATTCTATGGGAAGAATGGGTTGAAGGCCTGTTATCGCACGGTTTGTAGGAAAGGTCCAAAGAGATTGAATCAGGGCTTGAAACCGGTGTAACAGGAGCTTCCCCACCCAC
>JASDQU010203049.1:0-18419 GCA_032191745.1 Picea mariana | reverse complement strand
AGGTGAATTAATCTCAACCGTTCGAGAGTTGCATGTCCGATTTCGAACCCCCCCCACACCGCCAAAGGCAGAACAACAAGGGGGCTCTGGAATGAAACCTCAGCCGTAGATCTAGGCGGGTGGACTCTGGACGTTCAAATCTGCTTGTTACTTACCTTAATGTGCATTCGCACCTTGGCTTAAAGCTGACATCTCTTCCTCACATATAACGGTCGTCACAGATCCTGAGATCCTCCAAAAGAATCTCGTCCATTCATTAGGGTTTATCATCACGAGAGTCCGAACTCTCGATCATGGGACTCCCGAATTCTTGATCCCTGGTTTCCCGATGTGGTTAATCTCTCAACACGTAACCTCCGTAAATCAGACGGTCCATATCTGTCTCAGGATTTCCACCATGGAAAGTCTCGATCTCTCGTCACCAGGACTCCCGATCCCATGATTCTCGATTCCTCGAAATGGGTAATCTCATGACACGTGGCCTCCGTCAATCGGATAGTTCAGATCTATCCTGGGGTTTTCACCACGTAAAATCTCAAACCCTTGTCACCAGGACTCCCGAGTTCGCGATTCTCGATTCCCCGAAATGGGTAATCTCGTTCGTCGATCAACACCTATCATGGATAAGGCACTTAACACTCCATATTCTTCCTCCGATCTGACGGTCATGAGTGACCACAGATCTCCCAACGGGATCTCGTCCGTCGATTCGATACTTCATCCTTATGCTGCCATCTCAAGTTTTCAAGAGGATCGTTCCTCCTTGTGTAGGGTTACTAAGGCCTTGCGCCTTCACATTCTCTTTCCCGGTTCTTGATCGAATTTTCAAGGAGGGTATCTCTATGGGGAGGTTTTTACCCAGGGTACTATCTGAGGCATATAAGGGTACCTTTCTCCGACAAATCAGACATGCGGTCTGAATTAGATCGGTAAGCATATAAATAGTGATTTATGAAGACATAAGTCATACATAGTCTTTCCATTATAAACATGCATCTACCAGTATTGATCAAAACACCATACATACATTCTTACAATGAAATCATTCATAGTTTCACAACTTAAGGGCATAATTATCAGAATAAACATATATATTTCAAGATGCCAGAGGCAAAACACTTATCAGAAATAACACCAGGGATTAAGCAACTGCTAAGAGGGGTGCTCGTTTCCACCCAACCGTAGGCTCAGTGACTCCCAACGGATTTACCACTAGCCACCCCCGAGCTGAGACCACGATGCTGTGAGACTGCATCTCTGTTTTCTAGTGGCCAGAAGCGAAGGTTACTCTCCTTCCTCTTTGCTATCACTCACTCTGTATATTGCCAGAGTTCTCTTCCTCCCCTCGCATCTTCCCCCAATCGCTTCTACCCCATGCCTTATCCTCTTAAGAGGTTGCGTGTGGTGCGATTTCCCTCGCACTGGTCAGTCATGATGGCTCTACGGATGGGCGGTTCACCTCCCCATCCCTCATTAATTCCTGAGGAGCCATCAACCTGCCAGCCTGCGAGACATTTAATTCGGAGCCAGCGAGATGCTTTTGGTTCTCCGGGCCACTGAAGTCCAAATACGGTATTAATTCTTGGTGGAAGTTAATGCCACCTTTCCAGGTGCCTTCCACCGCCATCGTGGTCTCTTTTTCTGCGCATCCCCTCTCAGCAGTCCTGCAATATAAATTCATAATGTTATTCACATTCATTGACCTTTTCCATAAGGTCCATTCACATCACATATTCACATTCATGAGTTTTCCACGGTTCTGGCTAGTCCAGTTATTTTTACAAACTGGGGGAAACAGGGTGTTACATCGACTATCTTCAAATATGCCAAATATTATGCCAGGGTTTATGATGTTTGTTAGAGGCATGGTAAACCATCGCACATGGATGAGTTTCCCCTACATCATATTCGATATCTTCAAGTATTTGAGAAATGGGGAGTTCATTTCATAGGACCGATCAATCCACCAGCCAAACACTCAAAAGATAGGTATATTATCACTGCTACCAACTTTATTACCCACTGGGCCGAAGAGGAACCAGTTGACGGTTGTTCTACAAATAATGCAACTAGGTTTATTTTTTAGAACATCATCACTAGGTTTGGGTGTCCTTGGAGTTTGACTATTTATCAAGGTGCACATTTCATCAGTGAGATTGTATCCACTCTCACTCGTGAGTTCCTAATCCAACATCACAAAATTAGCCTGTATCATCCACAAGAAAATGGTACATTTGAAGACTCTATCAAGATTTTGGAGAGAGGATTAACCAAAGTATGTTGTGAAAATATGGATGACTGGGATGCTAGGGTTCAAACAATGTTATGGGATTACAGGACTACCACAAAGAAATGGCACAAAATAATCCATTCCAACTATTTTATGGCAGAGAAGTAGTCGTCCCCACCAAATTCTTCACTTTGATCTTATATATTGCACATCTCACTCACATGATAAATGATGAATCAGTTGTGTAATGGATCACAGAGTTGGCATTGGATGAAGCCCAACTTTTGGCATATTTTCATTAAACAACGGAGAAGGATCGATAGAAATCTTGACATGATAGGCACATTAAGACCAAGACGTTTAAGCAGGGTGATCAAGTTTTTTTATATGATAGTAAGTATCAAAAACATCCAGGGAAACTACAAATGCATTGGCTCAGACCTTTTATAGTTGCGGAAATTCATGAATCTGGAGCCTTCAGACTTGCACAACTTGATGGTATTCTTCATCTAGGATGGGTGAATGATGCATGCCTAAATCCCTATATTCATTCTCAATAAGATAAATTTCAAAACGCTCCTATCACCGAGAGTGAATTCGGTAGTTAGGATTTCAATTGTTTTTTTCTTTCCCTTTTATGTCAATAAAGTAGTGACATGTCCAATTCTCACTTGTCATAGAGTCCAGTTGTCATTTTCAATTTGTGTAGCCTGGATATCACCTTTATGGTCGGGGAGGTCCAAATAAAATCTTTTCGTATTTAGTAACTTGCGAGTTTGAAATTTGTGCTTTGTCACTGTCACTTCATTCGTTAACTACCGTTGGTACCTTTTTGGTCACTGTCCTGTCATTAATCGTCAGAGCCACTTAATGTTAGGGATGTAACCCATCACGTAGATACAATAATATATTTTCCATGTAATAAAGGATGACATTAGTTAGTAATTCCTATTTAATAATTGTCAACAAGTCAATGTAAAAAGGCCTAATAAAAGCTTCTGCTTCTAGAAATATCTTCCTCTAGAATCTTCTTTAAAAGATATAATTAGTATAAATAAGAGTAGGAGGCATGATAAATATTGTCTTGAGAATTATTGTAATAGATCTCTTCTTTTCTAGAGGTTTCCCCCTCGAACAATTAAGTGAACATTGCTTTCTTTGAGTAAAGGTATTATTTCTGGTATTTCTCTCTCAATATTTAGTTGTTCCATTGATATCTACTGAATATTTCTATTTATGCATATTATATTACATCTGGTACTTTACAAGTGGTATTAGAGAAATTTCCTTGGCAGGAATTGTGGGTAAATGTTTTTTCCATGGTAGAGATGTGTAGTGCTGACATCTTTAAAGTACATAGATATATCATTCAACTAGTAAAACTGTGGTGGGGAAGACTACATGCAGGTGATACAGACAGTTTCACGGGGTTGCCTAGAAACCAAAAGTTTCACCCTTGTTGGAAACCTTTGTAGCCCCTATTGGTACCCCTCAAGTAGTACCGCATCAGACAAAATTCATACACAACCATCACTCCCACGCATGACAGATATATAGGGAGTCCCCCAGTTCTCCTAAAACCAACCCTAGATCAACTGATTGGCCTCCTAACTACTATAGTGCCACTGAGAACAACACTTAGGAAGATAGTCTCTAGTACCTGGGTAATTAGGTAGTACGACTAAGGGTATAGTCGAGCCTCCTTAGTTGGTGCCCTGAGATATTGGGCCAAGTACTACTATTCAACCTTTTTGTATTTAAAAGAATTTCAAGTTAAAATGGAACAATAAATCTCGGTACTAATAATCGAATAATATTCTTTTCACAATCTAATGTCAATCTCCATTAAAATCAGTGTTAACGTCAACAATTAAACTAATTTATTTAATACTATAATTAACATTAAGATTAGTCACAAAATTAAAATTTTAAAATGAAATGTTAAAATAAGGTGATTAGATATACACTCTAATGCTAGTCATAATTACAATGATATCAAATAATGATCAACCAAATATCAAAATAAAAAGTGCCATCATCTTTTTAAGATTTTTGGTTAAGTATTTGGCTTGAACCTTTAAAAAAAAATACTACTCATCAAATAAAAAGTGACCATAAGTGAAACACGTAAATAGATTACACACATATACATAAGATGACCATATACTTTTGGTTCAAGAAAGGATAGACTCCTATATTTAAAACTATCCTCCTATATTTGTATTTAAAAGTGTTCAAGTACATTAGAAATGACGTCCTCAAATGCAGAAGGGAATATTTGATCGAGATCCAGAGAAGAAATGCCCATATCAATAAGAATGATATTGTACAATTGGTTGTCCCCTTTCCAAATGGTTTCAGTTAAATCCTAGTCAAAGTCAAATGATCGACTTCCTACTCTTCCTGGTATCTTCTCCATTCAGAATTGTTGAGTGATCATGTTGATCACCATCAAGCACTCCTATGGGTAGATAATTTGATCGACAATAAAAAAGAATTCCAATAACCCAATCGACAATAATCCCCACACGTAATTAAAAAAACTAAAAAATCTCCACGTCATTGTAATGGAATTGCTTATTCTCAAAATCATTGTGTCAATGCAACATAATTTCCTATTCATACCCAATCGACACTAATCCCCACACGTAGTAAAAAAAACTAAAAAATCTCCATGTCATTGTAATGAAATTGCCAATTCTTAGAATCGTCGCATCAATGTAACAAAATTTCCTATTCATACAACCTTATGTAGTAAAAAACACCATGCACAGTTAAAAACTAGAGGCACAATATATCTCAATGAATTATCATCATTAATAACTCAATTTGTAATTATCAAACTAATCACACTAATGACCCCCAATAATGACTAATTGCCATGTTTTGACATGAAAGAAAGTTAATTTGTTTAATTTTATCCTTTGATTTATGAGCACGAGGAACACTAGTACATTTGGGTCATTTTCTGATGTCGTTCCAATGCCCATCCAATGGACTCTTGTCTAGATTTTGACAAACCCAATTTCCAGTTATTAGTCGAAACCCTTTTGTCGCACTCTCAACAGTGCCATAGTATGTCGAATATCTGACATACAAAGTTGCCACGTGGAATTTGGTGGAGAGATTTAATGAAATAGATTTTCATCACAAATAATCGTTGTTGGCCCCTCCATTTTTTTGAAATGCTAAAGTTTTGCAAAAAGCTCAATAGCTCAACAAAAGACATGAAGTGGTGGAAAACAGTTAGACAAGAAGGAAGCTAACTGGAAAGTGTGCCAGCAGTGAAAACAAACAACATCATCATGCGTCAACTAGATGAGCAGTGGCAAGAGCCAAGAGCCTCGAGTGCATGTAAGGAAAGACAACGGAATTAAGAATACAAGAAGCACCCGAGGGAAAACTACAAATATGAAGCTATGTAATGGAGAAAGGGTTACAAGTATTACCACTATTACCACAAGTTTATTATTATCACCACTATTATTGAGTTAGTCTCTAGAGATATTGTAAAGGGTCCTTGAATGTTACTATGCTTGTGCAGAAGCTTAGAGTCTGTAATGGGTATCTGGGAATAGATTCCACTACGTAAGCGATTTTATGAGAGATGCACTCTATATATGGCTAGTTTTGAGATGCTACTAATATAAGATATTATTTGGGCCCTGAAATTTTGTTATATTGTGTATGAATCCATAATTTCTTTGTTGTACAATTGCTTCTGTCATGTATATTTGCATTTACTCACTATCTATGAATGTCTTTTTGTGTATTGAAGTATGAATCTAAATATGGGAATGCTAAACCCGATGATGCATTCTCTTTAACTCACTTCAACACACACACATCTTGGATGCACTTCGAGTGAGATATCCTTCCCTTGCGAAAGGTTGCATATGCCAGTGCTAGTAGACTATAGTGGTACTTTTTTTTGGTAACCTCCGAGAACCCTAGTATTGATTTTGCACCAAAAAATCGTTATGTTGCTAGGAACCAGCTTTAAAGTGAGTTTTTAGAGGACGTCTTATCATATCTTTAAGTTTGATGTTGAGAATTGGTGGGAAAGAAGGTGGGACTAGTTTATACAACAAGAAGCTAAGTTACGACACAAACGCTTTAGGGTTGTGAAAAGCGCTATCTTTTATTTGGAACTTGCGAGTGACTAGTACGAGACATTTTGGATTTGATTCCCTAAAGAGGTATTTCAGTGGCTAGAGATACTACAAGAAGCATCCGAATATAAAGATCGAGTCAAGAGAAGATATAACTAGACCGTTGAGCATTTAGAAGCTCTTCACTAGTTAGATCATAAAACAATTTGTGTTGTCGATTTTTGGGTGCAAACTACCCTGGAAGGATATATTATCGATTTTTGTGCAGAGAACCACCAATCTTTCTCGAAATAAGAATTCATATTTCAAGAAGAATCCAAAGGAAGATTTTTGTCGAAAATCCCTCTATGGATCAATATTTGGCTAGCGGAAGAAGGGATTCTACATGTTCCTTCAGATGAGATGACATCGTAAACCCCTACGGTTGGGGGGGATTATTTGTGGGAGGGTCATGAACCAATAAGGAAGGAGTTTCTAGATATGGGGAGCAACAAGAGAAGACCACAAGAAATGAACGAGATCTAAGAAGGCTTGCTGCTACTGAAAAGAGGTGGTGGAACTAGATGAGAAAGGTAATGAAGAGACCTGATCATCATGAAAGGATATTGATTGTGATGGTGGTCGAAGAAAATAATTAGAGAAATTGTGAGAGTTGCAAAGACATGGAAGGATGGGTAGTTGATGGTTGAAGGAGAAATTTGGGGACAGAGGTGAATATTCTGCAGGAAGTAGATAGGAGAAGGGAACCTTAGGAGAAAAATATAAATAAGTAGAGATATATTCCACCACTGAAGAAGAATTCTCAGTCGAGACCTCAAAGGGAGCTGCGGGAGAGTCAAAACCCACAACACCAGAGAATGTCAGACTCCATCACAAGGTAGACGAAACCTTGCAAGAAAATGTGACCCTCCAGATCAAAGAAATTCGCTCTGTAGGAAAAGGCCCCAGCCCTAAGTCACCTATTCCCCCGATGCCATCTAAAAATTTGGTAATCTCTACAATCAATGTTTATGTAGTTTTTATCATTTCTAACCATTCCAATACATCAAGTTCATGTAGTAGTAGTCGTAGTAGTAGCAATGTGGTGAGTGTTTCAGTTATATGAAAACTAATACCCTTGGGGTTCATATTGATAGGATCTCCAAGTCCATCAATGGTGCATCAACACGTGGTGTCTCTTACTTAGTACCCATAGTTTTTTTGTAAATGGGATGACGACGTTGAGAAACACCAGTTTCTTTGTGAATCCATTTGGGGGTCTCATCGAACTTTAGACGCAAACAAATTGGTTGAGTTCCAGACTACTTAGAGGGGTCGAGCTTTAAAATGGTATATGAAATCTATTGAGCTAGGGAATACTCAAGGGAAGCCTTTCTATTTAACCCAAGTGAAGTAGAAATTTATCGCATAATTTTTCTTACCTCAATTAGAGAAACACGCTCTTTTCGAGTTGTGGGAGATAAAACAAAGAGATGGCGAGTCTGTATGGGAATATAACTAAATATTTAAGGATGCGATAGGGAAACTAGCAAACCCTATCCATGAGGATCACCAGAGAGAATGGTTTATTTAGGGGTTGTTATTGCTAACCCGAATCCCATTGACCAAGAAAAGAACAACTACTTTAGGGGAAGCATTGGAAAAATTCATGAAGATTGAGGCCATGACAGGCTATCCTGTAAGTTTGTGAGTGATGAGACCACCTGAAGATCATAATATCACACAAATGCAAGGACAAAAATCTTTGTTAAATCTTAACTGGCAAGATCCAAGAGTTGACCCTTCCTAGAGTAGGTCAACCACATGTAGGCTATTATACCGAAGGTCATACAACAACTAAATTTCCAATATTGATGGGTTTGGTACCCCCCACTCACCCGATGAATCCTCCACCAGTAGGACCATCAAGAGGAGTTGTGAAGTTGTTATTGCAGTGCCATTTCACAACCTTGTTCAATACCATGCTTTTCCAAACCATCAAGGAGGGTAGAGAAATGAGTATTGCGAGATTTGTAGAAGTCATGGGCACTCTCCTAAGCACTTCCCTATTCTAAAAAAGTACACCTCTATTCCGAATATAGTATATTATGAATTTTGTGGGTCCCCTACTTATACTGCCAACCAATGTAGAGCTTTGGATGCTCTAGCCGACATATTTGATCGTTTCGAATTCAGAGTCAATGAAACTCCTCAAGGGTTCGAAGAAGGTCATCGAGTTGGAGGAAATGTTAGAGGATGATGGACTAGAAGAAGGGGAACATACTACTACTACAAATGTGATGACCAAGGGAATATTGCAATGGATTTTCCACTCCGAAGAAGACCATGGTGTTCCCACTGTAGAAATAATACCCATTCCACTGAATATTTCTTGATTTAGATTGCCAAGTAGGAAGACCATCTGAGGAAAAGATGGGCCAATCTGATAAATTCTGAACCTAAATCTACAGATGAAAAAAAATATATTAATATTAATATTATAACTAGAAGAGGAACTAAGACCGATGTCGATATTGAAAGTCATCATCAGATAAAAATCCAAAAGGAAGTACCTAAGAATACCAAGTATGAGACTGTAAGGTAGAAGGGATTTTTTAAAGACGCAGTGGAGATGTTCATGCAACTATCTAGTTATGCAATGGATGAAGTTGAAGAACCAATTTTGAAGCCAAATCCTCACCAACCAAGAGTCACTGGAGAATCACCTACTCAGATGGATCTCCTAGGTAAGTCACAAAAGGTTGTTGATCTATGGTTACAACTATTTTTTGACATTTTGGATGATGAATGAATTATTGGAAAATTGTGGAAAACACTCAAAAGGGCCTTGGGAATCGAAGGAATCTCGGAAGAGTCCATTGCTACTAACCTACCAACAAGTAATGCAAGTAGGATACAAAAAAGGAAGAGGAGAACTGGGAGAGAATTATGGTTGAATGCTCACATTAATGACTATGAGATTAGGGATATTATGTTGGACTGAGGTTCTGATGTCAATATATTTCCAAGGAAAACTTGGGAAGTGATGGGTATGCATAAAGTTGTATATTCCCCTATTCAGTTGCAGATGGAGATTCAATATTGCATTTATTTGATATATATACTGCAAAATGTTGAAGTGAATTTGGTTGGTGTCAAAATAGTGGCAGACTTTGAAGTCATTGAAAGAATGGGATACAAATATCCGTACCTAGCTTTATTAGGCATTGACTGGGCCCATGAGAGCTATGCTATAATAAATTTTAAGAAATAAATTATTACCTTTGAATTTGATGACATGAAATTTACCCAACCTCTAGACCCATATCAAGGTCCATGGTATAGTGACCCAACATATGAGAATATGGAGCAAGTTTCTCTGGATCAACTCTACACTATGATTGTAGGAAAATTAGAATATTACATTAATGCCATTGCAGATGGATCCATAAGTTGGCAAATTATTCAATCTGCGAATGAAGATTATGAAGTTGCTTGGGACAACTGGAAACAAGGTAGGTATGACAACTTTTCAAGGCATTGCACAATTGTCTGAGAAGTAAGGTGGATTGGAACGAAGATCAAGGAGTGTCCAACATATGATGGTACCTTGAATTTACAAAGTTTTATCACTAATTTGGAGGGTGGGGTTGTGGAAAAACACATAATATCAACACTTGACCTATCCTTGACATCTTCTCCAGCTAGGTGGTGGGATGCTCACAAAGAAACTCTGTCTACTTGGGATGAAGTCAAGATCAGTATACAACATTGGTTCCTTCCACTAACACAAATACTATAGCTGAGACAAGATAAAAAGTAGAAGATTCAACTACTATCCTTTGATATATATGATGGTAAGTCCCCAGTTTCACACATTGATCATTATTTACAAGTGTGGAAGGATACACAACTCCCATCCTCTCTGTGGACAAATAACTTCTTTCAATCTCTGGGAACAATTCCCAAAGCTTGGTACATGCACAAGAAAAAAAGAAGACAAATAGTATGCTAGAAGACATTTTAGAATCCGTTCTTCCATGATTTCTTGTTCTCTAGTAAGACTCCCAAAATCACAGTTGTTCT
Source organism: Picea mariana (assembly GCA_032191745.1). Taxonomy (NCBI): domain Eukaryota; kingdom Viridiplantae; phylum Streptophyta; class Pinopsida; order Pinales; family Pinaceae; genus Picea; species Picea mariana. The sequence continues at coordinate 8,012 of JASDQU010203049.1, read as the reverse complement.
CCAACAAATTAAGAAGATATTGTTTAGTACTGAGGTTAGGCCTAAATATCCACTTACAGTTTTCTATGAGCATGAACACTTGCTTGAATATAGATTATATCCACCCCCTATGAGAGTACCCATGGCTTTAGTTAAAGCTGATAAAGACCCTGAAGATCTGGAGGACATGGAGAAACTCAGACATTTAACCTTCTAGGAATCCACCAGAATAAGAGAAGTCAAGGATACCATATCAGGTGATATCATCAGCTCCTACACTCAACCTTTGCAATTGTGGAAAGTAAACATAGGGAGTGAAGAACATCCTAAGATGGAATCTATAGGTGACTATTGGGATGGACAAACTATGATAGAGATACAAGCTCTATTGTGAGAGTATGAATATATGTTTCCTAAGATATTTTCAAAGTTGAAAGGGATTAAGGGATATTTAGGAGAAATGAATATTCACTTAAAACTGGAGGCTAATCTAGTTAAACACGGGCTGTATCGTTTAATGCGTGAGTCAAGGAAAAGGTTAAGAAGGAGATATATTGAATGTTAGAAGCTGGGATAATATTCCTTGTGGATAATTCCGAGTGGATCGGTCCTATTGTAATCTAGAGCAAGAAGGGTATTGATGATATAAGAGTCTATGTGGATTAAAGGAGTTTCAACTCACCTTGTGTACACAACCCTTTAGTGATGAAGTCATTGATCAAGTAGTGGGTACTGATGCCTATTCTTTTACAGATGGATTCTTAGGTTACCATCAGGTTAGAATTGTGGAAGAGGATAAGAGAAAGACTACCTTTACTACAAAATGGCGTTATTTTGCTTATAATGTTATTCCCTTTGGGCTGAAGAACACTCCAACTATTTTCTCTTGCATAGTTATTGCTGGATTTTGTGACTTTATTCATAAATTTCTTGAACTGTATATGGATGACTAGACCATGTATAACCTATTGAAGGAGCACATAGGTCTAATATGCTTGATGTTTGATCATTGCAAAAAACTAGATATTTCTTTAAACCTGAATAAGTGTATTTTTTGTGTACCATTGGGAAATTTCCTAGGACATATAATATGTAGGGAAGGAGTGTTGGTTGATCCTTCAAAGGTTTTTGTGATACTAAATATGCCTCCACCTACGAGTGCTAAATAGTTTTTGTCAACATTAGACCACACTGGACTCTACTATGGATTTATTAAGAACTATGCAGGCATCACTGCCCTGTTGGAGTAATTGATGAAGAAATATGAAGCCTTTAGTTGGAATCCATAGTGTGATCAAGCTTTTGACACCCTCAAAAAAAAGTTGAGTACTGCACCTATTCTGGTATACCCAAATTGGCAAGTGGAATTCCATGTAGACATTGATGATTCTAGAATTTCTTTGGGTTCAATCATTGCACAACCTAGTGAAGGAACCTAGATCATCCCATATACTTTTCTAGCAGGAAGATTTCTCAAGAAGAGCACAACTATACTACCACCGAAAGGGAAGGTTTGGAAATGGTTTATGCTTTGAAAAATTAGACATTATTTGTTAGGAGGCCATTTAAAATTCTTTACTTATCATTCCACTCTAAAATATCTAGTTAATAAGCCTTTGTTAGAAGCTAGAATTTGCATATGGTTGTTTTTGTTTCAAGAGTTATCCTTCGAAGTCATTGTCAATCCAGGAAAATTAAATGTTGGCCCTGATCATATCTCTTGATTAGAATTGAGGAAGAGTGGAAGAGCTATTTATGATCAGCTCCTTGATGCATATCTCTTTAAGATTGAGGCTATTTATGATCAGCTCCTTGATGCATATCTCTTTATGATCGACAATAAAAAAAAAATCCAATAACCCAATCAACAATAATCCCCACACCTAATTAAAAAAAACTAAAAAATCTCCACATCATTGTAATGGAATTGCTTATTCTCAAAATCATTGTGTCAATGAAACATAATTTCCTTTTCATACCCAATCGACACTAATCCCCACACGTAGTAAAAAAAAATAAAAAAATCTCCACATCATTGTAATGAAATTGCCTATTCTTAGAATCGTCGCGTCTATGTAACAAAATTTCCTATTCATACAACTTTATGTAGTAAAAAAACCCATGCACAGTTAAAAACTAGAGGCACAATATATCTCAATGAATTATCATCATTAATAACTCAATTTGTCATTATCACACTAATCACACTAATCAGGGATGATTTTAGGGGCTAAATTTCGCTCATGAGCTAATTTTCCAAGGTTTTCCCCAAAACAATATTCATTGTTCTAAAAATGATTTGCCCAAATTATATAAGAGAAAAATATTTTACCTTTAAAATCGCCAAAATTTTATACAAACTATATTAAATCCTTAGAAATCTGAATATTTTTACAAAAATATCGCCAAACATTTAATAGTTCGCATATGAAGGATTAGTAAGATTCACCAAGATTTCTACATTATAAAATAAATTTCCATCCTTAAAATCATCCCTGCTAATGACCCCCAATAATGAATAATTGCCATGTTTTGACATGAAAGAAAGTTAATTTGTTTAATTTTATCCTTTGATTTATGAGCACGAGGAACACTAGTACATTTGGGTCATTTTCCGACGTCGTTCCAATGCCCATCCAATGGACTCTTGTTTGGATTTTGACAAACCCAATTTCCAGTTATTAGTCAAACCCCTTTTGTCCCACTCTCCATGGTGCCATAGTATGTCGAATATCTGACATACAAAGTTGCCACGTGGAATTTGGTGGAGAGATTTTATGAAATAGATTTTTGTCACAAATAATCGTTGTTGGGCCCTCCATTTTGTGGAAATGCTAAAGTTTTGCAGAAAGCTCAACAACTCAACAAAATACTTGAAGTGGTGGAAAATAGTTAGACAAGCAGGAAGCTAACTGAAAAGTGTGCCAGCAGTGAAAACAGACAACAACATCATGCATCAACTAGATGAGCAGTGGAAAGAGCCAAGAGCCTCGAGTGCATTCAAGGAAAGAAAACGGAATTAAGAATACAAGAAGAACCCGAGGGAAAACTACAAATATGAAGCTATGTAATGGGGAAAGGGTCACAAGTATTACCGCTATTACCACAGATTTATAATTATCACCACTATTATTGAGTTAGTCTCTAGAGATATGGTAAAGGGTTCTTGAATGTTACTATGCTTGCGCAGAAGATTAGAGTCTGTAATGGGTCTTTGGGAATAGATTCCACTGCATAAGCAATTTTATGAGAGATGCACTCTATATATGGCTAATTTTGAGATGCTACTAATATAAGAGATTATTCGAGCCCTAAAATTTTGTTATATTGTGTATGAATCCATAATTTCTATGTTGCACAATTGCTTCTGTCATGTATATTTTGCTTTTACTCACTATCTATGAATGCCATTTTGTGTATTGAAGTATGAATCTAAATATGGTAATGCTAAACTCAACGATGCATTCTCTTTAACTCACTTCAACACACACACATCTTGGATACACTTCGAGTGAGATCTCCTTCCCTTGCAAAAGGTTGCATATGCCAGGGCTCCTAGACTATAGTGGTACTTTTTTTTGGTAACCTCCGAGAACCCTAGTATCGATTTTGCACCAACAAATGGTTCTGTTGCCAGGACCCATCTTTAAAGTGAGTTTTTAGTGGATGTCTCATAATATATTTAAGTCTAATGTTGAGAATTGGTGGGAAAGAAGGTGTGACGAGTTTATACAACAAGAAGCTAAGTTACGACACAAAATCTTTAGGGTTGTGAAAAGTGATATCTTTTATTTGGAACCTACAAGTGACTAGTATGAGATATTTTGGAATCGATTCTCTGAAGAGGTATTTCAGTGGCTAGAGATACTGCAAGAATCATTCGAATATAAATATCGATTCAATAAAAGATATAACTAGACCATTGAGCGTTGAGAAGCTCTTCACCGGTTAGATCATCAAATATCTCGTGTTGTGGATTTTTGGGTGCAGACTACCCTGGAAGGATATATTATCGAGTTTTGTGTAGAGAACCACCAATCTTTCTTGAAATAAGAAGCCATATTTCAAGAAGGATCCAGGGGAATATTTTTGTCGGAAATCCCTCTATGGATCAAGATTTGGCTAGCGAAAGAAGGGATTCTACATGTTCCTTCAATTGAGATAAATCGTAAATCCCTACGGTCGGGGGGGAGGTTATTTGTGGGAGGTTCATGAAACAATAAGGAAGGAGTTTCTAGATATGGGCGGAAACAAGAGAAGACCGCAAGAAATGAACGATCTCAAAGGAGGCTTGCAGCTACTGAAAATAGGTGGTGGAACTAGATGAGAAAGGTAATGAAGAGACCCGATCAATCGTGAAAGGAGATTTATTGTGATGGTAGTTGAAAAAAATAATTAGAGAAATTGTGAGAGTTGCAAAGACACGGAAGGCTGGGCATTTGATGGTTGAAGGAGAAATTTGGTGAGAGAGGTGAATATTCTGTAGAAAGCAGACAGGATAAGGGAAACTTAGGAGAAAAAGATGAATACATAAAGATATATTCCACCACTGAAGAAGAATTCTCAGTCGAGACCTCAGAGGGAGTTGTGGGAGAGTCATAACCCACAATGCTAGAGAATGTCAGACTGCATCACAAGGTAGATGAAACCTTGCAAGAAAATGTGACCCCCCATATCAAAGAACTTCCCTCTGTAGGAAAAGGCCCCAGCCCCGAGTCACCTATTCCCTCGATGCCATCTAAAAATTTGGTAATCTCTACAATCAATGTTTATGCAGTTTTTATCATTTCTAACCCTTCTAATACATCAAGTTCAAGTGGTAGTAGTAGTAGTAGTAGTAATGTGACGAGTGTTTCAGTTATATCAAAACCAGGACCCTTGGGGTTCATATTGATAGGATCTCCAAGTCCATCGATGGTGCATCAACACGTGGTGTCTCTTACTCGGTACCCGTAGTTTTTTTGTAAATGGGATGATGACGTTGAGAAACATTGGTTTCTTTGTGAATCCATTTGGGGGTCTCATCGAACTTTAGACGCAAAAAAATTCGTTGAGTTCCAGACTACTTAGAGGGGCGAAGCTTTACAATTGTATATGAAATCTATTTATCTAGGGAATACTCAAGGGAAGCCTTTCTATTTAACCCAAGTGAAGTAGAATTTTATCGCATACTGTTTCTTACCTCAGTCAGAGAAACAATCTATCTCCGAGTTGTGGGGGATAAAACAAAGAGATGGTGAGTCTGTATGAAAATATAACTAAATATTTAAGGATGTGATAGGGAAACTAGCAAACCCTATCAATGAGGATCACCAGAGAGAATGGTTTATTTAGGTGTTGTTACTGCTAACCTAAATCCCATTGACCAAGAAAAGAATAACTACTTTGGGGGAAGCGTTGAAACAAGCCATGAAGATTGAGGTTATGACAAGCTATCCTGTAAGCTTGCGAGTGATGAGACCACCTGAAGATCATAATATCACACAAATGCAAGGACAAATCTCTGTGTTAAAAATTAACTGACAAGATCCAAAAGTTGACCCTTCCTAGAGAAGGTCAACCATGTGTATGGTGTACTGGCTATTATACCCAAGGTCATACAACAACTGAATTCCCAATATTGATGGGTTTGGTACCCCCCACTCACCCAATGACCCCTCCACCAGTAGAACCATCAATAGGAGTTGTGCAAGTCGCTATTGTAGTGCCATTTCACAACCCTGTTCAATACCATGTTTTTCCAAACCATCAAGGAGGCTAGCGAAATGAGTATTGCAAGATTTGTAGAAGCCACGGGCACTCTCCTAAGAACTTCCCTATTCTAAAAAAGTACACCTCTATTCTGAATATAGTATATTGTGAATTTTGTGGGTCCCCTACTTATACTACCAACCAATGTAGAGCTTTGGATGCTCTAGCCAACAGATTGGATCGTTTCGAATTCAGAGTCAATGAAATGCCTCAAGGGTTCGAGGGAGGTCATCGAGTTGGAGGAAAATTTAGAAGATGATGGACTAGAATAAGGGGAACATACTACTGCTATAGATGTGATGAGAAAGGGAATATCACAATGGATTTTCCACTCCCAAGAAGACCATCGTGTTCCCACTATAGAAATAATACCCATTCCATCGAACATTTCTCGATTTAGATTGCCAAGTGGGAAGACCATATGAGGAAAAGAGGGGCCAATCTGATAAATTCTGAACCTAAATCTATAGCCGAGGGAAAATAGCTCAATATTTATATTATAACTAGAGGAGGAACTAAGACCAATGTCGATCTTGAAAGTCCTCATTAGATAAAAATCCAAAAGGAAGAACCAATTTTGAAGCCAAATCCTCACCAACCAAGAGTCACTGGAGAATCACATACTTAGATGGAGCCCCTAGGTATGTCACAAAAGGTTGTTGATCTATGGCTACAACTATTTTCTGACATTTTTTTGTTGATGTATATCAAACATGAATATGTCTTGATGTATATCAAGGATTTGATCGAGAAAATCCCATCAACCGTCTTGTTATGATGTCAAATTGTGGTTCCACTTGTAACAATAATACCTGGGTTAGGTTGGGGGGGAATTTTGAGAATACTAAAGGTGATAAATTAATTATAGATGAATCTGCGGTTGCTCAAACTCTAAATCGTCCAATCAAGTTGACGGTTTTTTACAAATATAATTGGTTAATGCTTTTAGATTTTTATTTGTGTAAGTACAAATATTTTTGAGGGAATTGTTGAGTGATCCTGTTGATCACCATCCTGCACTCCTATGGATAGAGAACTTCATTGACAATAAAAAAAAAATTCCAATAACCCAATCGACAATAATTCCCACAAGTAATTAAAAAAACTAAAAACTTTCCACGTCATTGTAATGGAATTGATTATTCTCAAAGTCATTGTGTCAATGTAACATAATTGCCTATTCATACCCAATAGACAGTAATCCCCACACGTAGTAAAAATAAATAAATAAATCTCCACGTCATTGTACTGAAATTGCCTATTCTTAGAATTGTCGCATCAATGTAACAAAATTTCCTATTCATAGAACCTTAAACCTTATGTAGTAAAAAACCCCACGCACAGTTAAAAACTAGAGGCACAATATAGAATGAATTATTATCATTAATAACTCAATTCGGCAATATCACACTAATCACACTAATGACCCCCAATAATGACTAATTGCCATGTTTTGACATGAAAGAAAGTTAATTTGTTTAATTTTATTCTTTGATTTATGAGGACAAGGAACACTAGTACATTTGGGTAATTTTCCGATGTTGTTCCAATTCCCATCCAATGGACTCTTGTCTGGATTTTGACAAACCCAATTTCCAGTTATTAGTCAAACCCCTTTTGTTGCACTCTCGACGGTGCCACAGTATGTCGAATATCTGACATACAAAGATGCCACGTGGCATTTGGTAGAGAGATTTTATGAAATAAATGTTCGTCACAAATAATCATTGTTGTGCCCTCCACTTTATGAAGTGTCCATTTTGTGGAAATGCTAAAGTTCTGCAAAAAGCACAAAAACTCAACAAAAGAATTGAAGTGATGGAAAACAGTTAGGCAAGAAGGAAGCTAACTGAAAAGTGTGCCAGCAGTGAAAACAAACAACAACATCATGCGCCATTAGATGAGCAGTGGCAAGATCCAAGAGCCTCAAGTACATGTAAGGAAATATAGTGAAATTAAGAATCCAAGAAGCACCCGAGGGAAAACTACAAATATGAAGCTATGTAATGGGGAAAGGGTTACAAGTGTTGATTAAGGTTGGTTGTCATTGATGTCAACCCTTGAAGAAAGACCCGTGGCACAAAGGTTTGGGTAATGGACCCAATAGTGTTTGATGTAAATATGACTCATTATTTTTTTTTCATGGTTGATAAGAAGTAAATATGGATGAACTCCAAAGTGGTCCCCTTATGGTGAAAGCCCTCACGGGAAGACGCTTTGTGGAGTAAGAGAACCCATGCTTAATTGAGGAATAATGAGATGAAGGAAAGTGAATTTGTTAG
>JASDQU010203047.1:3122-18967 GCA_032191745.1 Picea mariana | reverse complement strand
ACCAAACCATAACCAAACCAAGTACATCAACCATGTACATCAACCTGTATCAACCATGCACATCAACATGTACCATACCATGCACATAAGCCTATACCACATCATGTACATCAACCATTTACATCAACTTGTACCATACCATGTACATCAACCATGTACCATCTCATGCATCAACCATATACCATGATATCACTCATGATATGTCTCAATCATGCCATACACCATGTACCATAATATATCATTAATGAAGTGCCTCAACTAAGTACCATAAGATGTGCCTCAAGCATGTGATAAAATTACCATGACATATACCAAACCAGATACTAAGATAGCCAATATTTACTTTTAACAATGTAACATATCACCGCAAAGGTGTACCATATCATGTACCATCGTCATCAAGACATGCCTCAAACATGTACCATAAACATAACCCTCAATAACACATGTAAACCATACATTTGATCTTGTAGCATTCTTGACACACAAAATTACATACATGTAGCTCTTCTTCAAATTCAACAACAAGATAATACCATCTTCATCAAAATTTACCTTAGTCTCGCGGTACTAGTTTTGGATTATTCACAAACCCTAACTTTCAACAAGCATAACTATGTAGTTGTCATGAATAAAGGTTTGAAATTTTAACCACAGATGATATGAGATATTTCTTCCATATCCTCAAAAATTCAGGGTATGAAACTTCTCAAAACACAATTTATAGTGAAAATCGCACTCCTTGTTGAATTCTATCTTATTCTGGAGAGCAAACTTGTACAACATGCCACATGCTCAAAATTTGATATCTGATTATGAAACTAGTAAAAACGATACTACAGATTGTTATAGTTCCATTTAAATTGGCCTAAAAAAAATTGGAACCTCTATGAATAAGTTATGAATGTTTTACCAGGAACACGTGTTTGAGACTAGTTTCAGGACTAGTAAAAAACCCTATCTTCCATAGAGTGTATCTCCAAAAGTACAATGACCCAGAAGCTTAAATTGTTACCACCAGTACCTTGATATGTCTTCTAAAAAACCTCAAATTTTTGATATCTGAAGCATTCTACAAAAAAGGTTATATCAAAAATTGTAAAATTACCTTTAAATAACATACCTTAGTATGCATAATCACAAGACTTCATCCTACCTTGGAATTTTGGCCTTCTTCACTTCATATTGCCTATGAAATTCACCTCAGATATCCTTAGTTATCTTAGATAAAAATAACTTTATTTGATGCCACAAATGAACTCCTAGGTGCCTTATTTATAATTTTCAAGTGCATTCTTTTGGGGCTAACTTGTAACTGTTTTACCCTTTTTCTAATTTTAGGGTCAACTAATTATTTCTTGTTACAACTTTTTTACCATTTAATTAATGATTATTTTACCCTTTTTCCTAATTTTAGGGTCAACTCATTATTTCTTGTTACACTTGTTTTACCCTTTAATTAATGAATTGTAATTGTTTAGGGGCTTCTTAACCATGAGATTTCAACTTATAGAGAGGATAACTCCTCAATTGTGAGGAACCACATGGTGTGCCACTTATCGTTGGAAATGACATGATGAGGACTATCGATATATGAGGATTTTTCATGAATGTGACATGTATTTCATCCTTTTTTTCCTCAAACAACTTCGGGCTTCATGACCACACCTCTAGGGCTTCTTGTAGACTTCTTCAAATGCACCAATCACATCTGTTGACATCAATGACAACCACTTCTAGTTACATCAATGAAAACCAACTATCCAACATTATCATCATGACATTAATTACAAAACTTATATAACAAGTGATTATTGTTCAAAAATATTGGTTGATTCAGTTGGTTCATCTTAAATTGTTAACTATGAATTATATGGGCTCAATAAGAATTATCAAGAAAATGAGACACTTCTTTTTCAATTAAAAACTATGATAAGTTCTCATTATTTGGATGTAATCTCTGAAATAAATCCTACTAATAATACCAAGATTCTCTTACAATATTCTTTCCATTACAATTATGTACATTATTCTCATCATAAATTTTTTCATCTATAAATTCTTTCAAACAATTCTATAATTGTACATATCATGATAGGATTGGATATTGGCTTGAGATGCCTTATCATGCAAATTTTCTAGAGAATGGTAAGGTTATCCTTACCTTATTTGTGAATGAAAATCAAGGATGTAAGTATGATGCGTTTCTTTTTTATCTTTAGGTACATCAATTCTTGCTTCTGATATTCGATTTTATGTTCTTGCAGGATTGAAAATGATCCTATGGCTTCTTTGGAAATTTGAGTTTACTTAATCTTTTGATTAGAAGTGTAGGACATGATCGAAGAGTAGGTTAATTAGTTTAGTTTTTGTTTCTTCTTTCATAAGTAGATTTGTTTTCTTTAGTTTACTTGAATAACATAGTTATGGAGACATGTTAATATCAAGATGAAGATGAGCCATCATTAAGAGATAGTGAAAGAAGTTTACTTTAATTTTCTCCTCTATTCTCTATTATACTCTTGTTCATAGTATGTTTTTCTAAACATTTATTTGTAAGTTCAATTTTTCATTTTATTTTTATTTTTGTGACTTAGTTGTGAAATGCTTAATACAATCATTATCATGAATAAAAAATACTTTAAGTGAAAGAATTTATCTTTGATTACTCATAAACTTCTCTTTTCTTTTAACATGAAATTTAATTGATAAGGCTGTCATTTGTTTTGAAATTGATATCATAGCTGCACATTTAGTTTTAGTATTTTTTCAATTTTTTTTTAATAAAAGGTATGATCTACTAAACATCTCATGCATTTTTTAATGAAATGTTTCCATCACAATCATTATTTGAAGAAAAGTACAAATTTATATCATTAAAGGATCTAATGGGAAAAATATTTAAACTTTCAAATTCATATTATCCCTTAAAATATTATTCCTCTTATCCATTTTGACTTGTGATACGATTGCTACATTGTTTGGATGTTGATTTGACCTATTGTATATATCTTAGGTTAAGTCAATTATTTAAGCTTATGCTTCTGTTTCTCTTTTTTGACATTTTCAAGTCTTCTTGATTGTCAATGATTTGTTGGCTTCGTTTTAGATTTTATTATTAGGAATTTTTCCAGCATACACCTTGGGTAAAAACAAGATTTTTTGATGTATAAAACTAAAATATTATCTTTAAGGAAATATTTAAAAGGATGTCTTTTTTATGTTTGCATTCAAATTTTTTGATTATTTAGTCTTTGATTTTGAAAAATCTATTATGAATTTGGCTAGAAAATTTATTTGAATTTTTTCATCATTACTCAACAATTTTATTTTTTATCCAATATTAAGAAATTTAAATCAAAATAAACAAAATATATTTATATGATAGTTTATTTTTAAAGGAATCAATTTCAGGAAAGCATGATTAATCGGTAAGTATTAGTAACCTTTAAATTTTTACGCCATCCCATGCTCTTAAGGAGTCTTTCGTATTTGCTTCTCCATCTATTAGATAATTTCTTAAGATATTAACAATAACCATAGCATGATCCTTTGTATATAAAAAAAAAACATGAAGAGTTAGCTAAAAGATAAGAGGTCTCATCACGCGCTGACCTATCATGATCATGGGTTCTTACAAAGTGACATTACCACTACTGGTCACCAAGCTAGGGTAATGGATTTCAGTCACAAGGCTAAACGCCAAGAGGTCTAATCACAAGTCAAATGGTTCACTTTTGTTGGTTTTTGTGAATGACACTCGCGTTAGCTCGTTACCAAGCCAGGGCAATGACCTTTGGTTAATTTTCTAGAATAACATAAGAAAGAAAAAAATTATATGTTATTACAAGGATCTATAAGCCATGTATCTATACCTAGTGGATGGGATGAAAGCATCTGAATAGGTTAAAAGGTATCCCTATCGAGGATGTAAATGCATGTTGTAGCTGTGGCCATGCTTGTGGTATTGAATTCATTTTAATAGTATAACTCACTTGATTATTCCCAAGACTAATTCCCGGTAAAGTCTATTGTTTTTATGATTTTGAAAATGATAAAAAAAATGATCAATATTTCATATTTTACAAAGTTTTTGAATTTGGATATTTTTAGAAGTTGTAAATTTAAATAAACACTATATAAGTGAGGGATAAATATTTTTAGGTTTTTTGAGATTTAGTATTTTAGAAATCCCATCTTTATTCCTTGATACTTACAAATTTCAGATTATTCTACAGAGATAACTGCTTGACCCAATGTGTCGCCATTTGTTTGCCTCACAACAAGTTCCTTCCATTTTTCGTAAAATGAAAGGGTACCCCTATGAATATTTTATTGGTAAGAATTATCATTAAATTTTTCTCCAAAGTCTCGATCTTTCATCATTTCTAGCTCCAAGGAAAGTAGTCAACAAACCATCTCGAAGGATGGAATCTTTCATATTCTTTCTTTATCTTTTGATGTTTTTGGTTATCCATAGGCAATAATTTTTAAATGGTCAATTTGATTGTTTGAACTGGGTTTTTCATATCATTTCAAATTGTATTCACCGAAGGGTCCTTTATAATCAATTTCTCAGATTCATCACTATTTTGAATAGTATTCAATCATTTATCACTTTGAATTTCATGATTGAAAGCATGAAATTCAAAGTTGATTATGATGATCATTTTCACATATCCAAGTATTATTCATCATGTCATGGAAATTAAAACATTGTGGATACTTATAAATGTCATTTATGACAAGGTCTAATTCTATTATCGGATGAAATTATGGTTAATGTCATCAGGACCTAAGTTCTTACACTTGATTTTAAGTTGGTGAAATGTTTATATTGTTTCAAATTCAAGAATGGTTTTCTATGTTATCTCGTCACATATTCATTTTCGTTTTTCCAACTTGTTTATGAGCTCCCGAATGATACTTTATTGAAACAATTTGTCTCTAATCTAGACCTCGACATCTAGTCACTATTTTGATTATAATTTCATAACAATATTCACAATACTATTGAGGTTGTGATCATTATTTGAATTAATTATCATAGGCGTGTCCATGTTTGGTGAAGGACTATGTGGATGAATTTAATAAAAATATGCATGGTCAAATAAGGTAGTGGTATGTTCTATCCTCATTCAAACCCAATTAATCTATGAGATTATGGATATAACCTATGTCCAAAAACATTCCACACATTAATCACTAGGGTTATCGTTATTCACATTTATACGTATGTTTTATCAAACTTCTTTGTGATTAAAAGTTATGTTAGGTAGCCAAACATTCCAATTGTTTCTATGACAAGACATTATTAGCATTGTGGTATTTTGTTGGGAGTGGATTCAATGTTTCATCATAGTTTTAATGCCTAGAATTATGAAAATTAATGGGATCGTCCTGCTTGTCTCCATGTCCATTATGATGTACCTTTACTTGCAAGATCAAAAATTCAAAGCCAAAGTATAGTATCATTTCGTGCCAATAAAATTCCTGTTGAAACCATGATGGCTCATTTCCTTTGTCATGATGAGAAGGTTCAACAACTTTACATTGTGTTTTATCCTTTCAATGCATTTTTTCCCTTTTTAAGCTACGTGACTTATTCTTCCATCACCTAAGGAAACAAAACAAATCATTAATTGAACAACATGAACTAGAAGTTGTCAAAATAAATGAAAAACTAAAAATTGCTAAAGGTCATGTGGTTATTGAATCCTTGGGAGTAAATGTCATTATTACCTCATACTTGCAAAATGTTACCAGTTCTTAATCATGATTTCCAATTTTACTCTTTCCATGTTTGACATTTTTGTGTGTACATATATGATTGGTGATAATGAATTTTTGAAAGGTATGAGTCTTATATTGATTGGTTCGATTTTATTGTTGCATTTGTTTTTAATTTAGTTGTGAAATTCTTTAATTTAGAATAGCTATATAATCAAAGATTTTGTAGTCACTCTTAAATTGTATAATTCATTGAGAGGATTATTTTGATGTTTTACTGGTGTCACTCATAAGATGTTCTACTGGATTGTGATATGATTTTCGTGTCCAAAATTTATGAGCACCAAACGTGTAATGTTTCAACCTGAAATTGATAAAATACTAGATAGCAGACTTCGTGCGTGATTTATGAGAAGATGGAGATAAATTTGAAAAATACAAGACATAGGTTTTCTCTAGAAGGTCTTGATTTAGGTTCAATGTGGACAAATTTCTCAGAAAAGGCACTGTGTGGGAGATAACGCCAGTTTTCTAATATGGGGTTGCCCATATTGTCCATTTACAACCAGTTTCCAAATTCTTGGCTCAAACTGAGTGTCCATCCAATAAGGAAATCGATTTGTGATGGATATAGATGATTGTATGGCTAAGGAAACAACTTGTAATAAGATCTGGAGTGATATTTACAATCCAAATCCACTAAAATGAAGTTGAAATTTGTTTCACAATTTTTGATTTGGGGAATTGGTTTCAATTCGACCTCATCATATTTTTGCATAAATAACAAATTTATTGACTTAATGAGAACTGTGACCTCAAAACAAGAACTATGGCCCAAAAAACCCATATTTTTGCATAAAAAACATCAAAATAAACCCCTAAATCAAAAGGTGGTGCTACCGGTAGCACTATATTTTTAAATGGGGTCAAAATTACAACATTTTTCAAACATGGCCTTCAAAACTTAGGTAGTAGCTTAGAAAAACCTTAAAATCAACACCTAAAAAATAAGTTTTTGAATTTGTTTTTTCAAAGCACTAAAATTTTAGATAATTTGAAATCATATTTTTAGTAGTTGGTACCATTAAAAACAAAACCTCAAAATCAACCATCAAATTGAAAAGTATTGCTACCGGTAGCACCCATTCTAAAATTGGAGCATGAAAATGACACATTTTTATAAAGTGGTAATAGAACTCATCATTACTGTTAACTAAATCATAAAATCAACCCTTAAATGCTTACTTTTTAAATATTACTATCACTCAAAGCACAAGGTAATACATAATTCCATGAAAATATCACAATATACTTTAAAAATTCAACGACACTTTTTAATAATTTTTTTACTTTTAATAATAAAAAAGTAAATACAAGTTACATTGAATGAAACATAAATTATTTATTAAAAGTATTGTTATATTGTCCATATTAAAAACATATGAGCTAAGAAATTTTATTATATTATCCATAATCAAAACATATAATTCATAAAACATAAAAAAAAAGATTCATAACTTCATGTAAGATCATATGTAAGTTCAATGCTCATTTCTAGTTACCATACAAACATCATATAGATCAAAAATACATAAAAAGTTTCATACACTTATTTAGATTGACTCATGGTTTCTGAAATACCATCAAAGTCTACATTGTCTTCAAATAAATGATTGGATGAAGATGTAGATGACCATACTCTTCTCTATTGTTGATGAATGTACCATATACATCTAAATGCATGCCCAACATTTCATATGTCAAATGCCTTTTAGATCTATAACTAGGTTCAACAAACTCCCATCTTGCATTTATTTCTTATGGAAACAACCTATTGATAATCTATGTTGTCTTGGAGTGAAGAGTTCCTCTCTTTGTCAAATTGAAGTCATAAAAAAGTATGTCAACATCATCTAATTTTAAGAGGTTAGTGCGACGACGAGTTGTATTTTGACCCTTTTTTTTCTCTTTCTATTTACATGTTTCTCAACTACCATCTCTAGCTTGTAAACATCATTGAATGGGTGTGTACTTGTTGCATACCGATGCACTTCAATTGCAATAACATCATCATTTTATTTCTCAGTCTTTATAACCTTTGCAATCCAGAATTGATACCCATGTGGATCTTCAGTTGCTAAAACTACAATCATGCTACCCTCCTTAATATCTTGTACTAAACCCCTGTAAAGTTATTCCATGGATTCATGTTGTGCACGTGACCTTCACGAACCAATATACATTTCTCTTTCCTCTGCTTGTGTAAACTCAATAGCACCCTGATATTAGTGTTGAACTTTAACAATGTTTGTTTCTTCATATTCATTTGGCATATTTTATGGCCAATGAAATTGAGTCTTCAACAATGTGTCTTCATTTTTTGAGCTTGAAATTATGTCACTTTCACTATTGAAAAAAGACTCCCACCAAACAAAATTGATAACAACAAAGTGCTCATATGTATCCTTAATGGAATTTTTTATTTCTTCTAGGAATTCAGAATAATCTACATCTCTATTACGCCTTCATGCATTATGGATTTCAACAACTTATTGTAAAAATAATATCTTTGATGCAAATTTTGGATGATTTGGAATGAACTTCAAAAATGCTAAACCTGATGAAGGCCCCCATTCTGTAGTAGTTAAATACTGCTTTCCCCATATAAGTGTTTTCCCATCAATGTTTTTGAAACAAAATTGATGTTGGAAGATAATGTCATTAAGTTTCTCAATACATTTTTCTTCATAATGTGATCCCTGAATAAATCTTCGCATGTCAATAGTTTCTTCTAATATATGAAAAACAAGCTATGGAATGTATGCTTTCTTAATACATTCAATCAATGATGGTAGGATTCCAAGATTTTTCCTCTTCAATGCTACTAAAAAAGGATTGAATATTTGATCAATATGACCATGAATGTGTCCAACAAGAAGGAAACTAAATCTCACCTTTTGAAAGATTCCCATTTCAACAAGGATGCTTAGATATCCAAACACAATTCGATTTTTATTTTCACAACTAGTGTTGTCCAACTGTAGATAGAGAACTTGAGGAAGATTTCCATACCAGTTAGTCAGCACATGATGAATTATGGCGATGGTCATATTTGCATCATTATGAATACTTGGAGTTGTGAAGTAAACCCTTGGACACATTTTTCTATTCAAAACCATACAAGAAACCATGTGAAACTGAATGAAATTCTCTTCCTATAAATTTTGGGTGTACGAACAAAATGTGGTAGAAGTATTTTCTTTTTGTCCATGCCATCAATTATCATACCTAAATATTTTTTTGGAGCATCATAACACTTCTTTCGATGTTTGTACAACTTTTTCCTTTCACTTGATTGTAGATTCTGATGTTCCTGAAGTGATTTGACTATGGAATTTGCACATGACATAAAATGAAAATATTGATCATACGTTTTCATAGTTGATAACTATTCAATTTAAAAAAAAAAAAATAGTAAATGCATACCTCTTTCTACCCCTTCGGATTTATCTCTTGATACATACACTACAAATCCACATCCTAGAATTCTTAGGAATATAGACATTGTTGAATTGTTTCTTCCATATTCTTGTAAAATATGCATATGTAATAAAATTACCATTTCCTTCACTAGTACATATTGTAAAAATTCCGACCTATTTGCGGCGTTATGGACAAAATTGTCCATATTGTCGCAAAATAGAGGAAATTAAAAAAAAAAAATTCATCTTGCCCGATAACGTCAGTATTTCCACGTTTATGTCTCTCTTTCCACATTGACGTCTCTCTTGCCACGTTTTCCACCTAGTCGTCTCTCTTGCCATGTTTATGACATAAACATCTCTCTTTCCATCTTTGTGAAGATTGTTGTCGCAATTGCGACGTTGTGGAAACTAAGTTTTCCCGCTCCAACGATCACCTTAGTATGTTGACCAAGTCAAAATACTAACAGTCACTTAGGTTTTTATAACGTCGGAATTGCGACATGATAAAATCTATAAATATGTTGCATTTGATGGATGTTGCGACAAGTTTTCTATAATAACAACACTTCAAAAAGGGTTTGAAGGTCTTCATGGCGAACAAAAAATAGGTATTTGTTTCAGTATAAGTCTGTGGGGAAGAATGTCAGAAAACATTAGAGTTGGGAAAAGAATTAAAAAGGGTGAAAAGGGTGATGATAAATGTTATTGAGTGAGTCTATCCACCTCCAATTCCTGCTCCCTCAGAGCCTCGTAATACATCTCGCCAATCCTCAATAGGTAGTCCCTATCCGTCAACAACTGCTGGTAGTTGGTCCTCATCACAGACACTCTCTCTCTGAGAGTATAAAAGTCATCCATGGAAAATCTCCCATCTGAACTACCATGAGCCACTGATGCCCTCCATTAGTAATCTACCACCAAAGCATGTGTCATCAATGTGCCTAGTTTCTACCATGATCATATCCTCACTGACTCTCAACTATCCTGCCAAGTAGTGTGACTCCTGATCACAGTCATGTTGAGGTGCTACCTCATGTCTCTCACTACTAGTGCCAACAATGGAATCCCCAACACCCTCTGCAAAAGATAAAGCGCTGAACTACCCCCTATCCACTATGCTACTGGGTCCTCCTATATGTGACTACACATCATCCCCAATTGATAGCTCCCTCTAAATCATACTGTATCTGGTGTGAGCAGTTGTATCCTCCTGTGCACTCACCCTGCTACTATCATCTGTGCCTAGATCCCATATAGATGTGTCCGGACACGTGCTATGGTCTTCCTGACCAATAAAGGGTACATCCTCATCACTACAGGATGGTCCTGGAAGTAAGTGTCCCATCCAACTGTCAATATCCTCAGCCTGATCAACTAATGGAGTCTACAAAAGAAGTGACCCACTCTCCTCATGCTGATATGTGTGTGTAAGGTCAACTATCTGTACATCTGTATGTATCTCCTCTTGGATCTGTGGATCCATACATCCTTGGCATGCATCCCTCACATATGAATCCTCTATCATATTTGAACTGCCACTGATATCCGCATGTGTCGTGGCTATCATGAGTGGCTAAAGAGATGGAAAATGTGCCATGACCCTCATAGGAAGATCATCAGATCTAGGTGCTAACACGTGTGAATCCCCACTAGTGTCATCACTCTGTTGAGGTGTAATTACACATAAACACTATGTGATATGGCTACTGAGGTGCAGGTGCTATCATCTGGTCCATCCAATTGTCCATCCAATACGCAAGGGTTGCTATCCTCCCCAAGCATGTTAGAATCACTAGCCTCTGTGCAAGAGTCCCTAGCATCATTAGACTACTCCAAATAATTATCTATCTCTGCATCCTCACACACCTCATCATCACTGTTATAATGCACCTCAATAATGTGTTTCTTACCTTTACCCTTACATCTATGATCTGGTTCCCAATGTGTAACCTCATCTTTGCTCCAACTAGGATTTTTAAAGGATACAAACTATTGGAATGTTATTAGCTTCTTGAGAATCTCATTGAGGGTTTGATATTCCCTCTCACACTCAAAAATCCCTCTAGCAAAGTCCAAAATATTCATCTCTTCTTATGGAAGACCACTCAGACTAGTCTAAGCTCTGATACCATTGTAATGTTCCCAAGCCAAGATGCTAGGAACATCACGTTTTGCATGTATTTTTAAATGTTTTCTGGGTGTGGAATTTCATCAAACACTTTTCTTATTATGATCCTTTAGGTTGCGCTAGGGTTATACTGATTATTTTTATATGTGTTTACAACAATCATAAATATAAAAATGGACATACCTCCACCAGATGCATGATGAATAACATAAGTGATAACTCAAATATCTCAGATTTGATATTATTAATAAAGAATAAGACCCTGATCCAATGGATCTGCAAATCTTGTACAATATAGCTAATTGATTATAAAAAAATTAAGATAAGCCTCAACCAGATGAAGGAGAGAAACTACAAGCCTCCAAAGGCCACCTGGATACAATGCATGAATATTGAGATGAGATTTGGGCCGTATGAAGTGTCAAACCCCCCAACTGGATAGGTCAAGCTCTGCTTGAAGATTGGATACCCTAAAAAATTTGGCCCTGATGCCAAAGATATCCAAATACTCTGAAGAATATGACGAACTGTAGATCGGGTCAATGTTGAACCCTTGGTGAAGTCTTAGGATGAAAAATGAAGTTCTGACCCACCAAATGCACAAAAGTAAACATTGCATAATAGAGGATAACCTTTTAGTGTTTTGCAGTGACTCATGAAAATAACAGTGGATAGAAAATTGGAGTGGAAATGGATAGCCTCCCAATCTAAAGTTTTGTTTTCTTTTGGCAGAAAGCTCTAACACCTAGTCAAAAAGGTATGGAAACCAATAGAAGTTTGTGATGTAGGAGCATTGCCAACATCAAGTGAGCGTGGGGCAAGTGCCAACGAATTTTGGCACATGACGAATTGTTTGAAAGTTTTGAAGTTCGATACTCCAAACGTTAATGAAACAATTAAGAAAGGGCATACTTCTTGATTGTAATCATACCTTGAGTGTCCTACTCTCGTCTGAAGGACTAAGAGGCATTTATAATAGTAAATATAAGTAGGTAGACTTGAATTCTTAGATTAGACAGTTTTAGGATCCGGAGGGAAAATGGATATAGACACCCTCACTTGTATCATTGTAACATTAGCAGCATAATCAATCAAAGAGAGCATAGGAGAGAAGAAGTAGAAAAACTGTGTAGAAGAAACCATGTACATAAGTTCTGAGATTAATATATAAGCTTGATTCAGACTCATGGTGTTCAAATACTTTCTGTGTATGCATGATTGAATGGTATTCTCATGTTTGTTACTCTCTATTATGCATTTGCCTTGCTGCATGAATGTTTGATTTCATATTTAATGTATGAAATCTGAAGAGAGGGAGAGTAAAGAATGAGTTTCAATTGTTTCTCTGTCTGAGCAAGAGTTTTCCTGCAAGGAGTGCAGTGAAATTGTCTGCAAGGTGTGTGTTGACAGAAATCAGAGTTCGTCTCTACAAGCTTAGGAGGGATAGCATTGTTCTCATTCTCATAGGAGTGCAAGTTAAGCACACGAGCCATGCAAGGAGTGCACATGCAGGGTGAAGTCTCAGAGTTTACAACCTGAGAGAAATTGTCAAAATACTGCTGTCACAAGGAGTGCGCAGAGTCGAAGAGGTTCAAATAATTGGAATTATTTGAAGAGCTGCCACAAGGAGTGAGTGCAGGAGTCTTCTTGAAGACTTGAGTTGTGGAGAAATCTCAGAAAGGATAGAGCCTTCGAAGTTGTCGAAGAGAAGCTCAAAGAGAACCAGTGCATTGAGGTATTGGAAGGAGGTGCAACGACATTGTTTCGCTGGTAGATAAGTTCCAATGAAGGCATACTTGTTCATTTCGCAGGAGTGCCAAGGCAGAAGTGGATGGTCAAAATTCTCTGTGGAGAATTCAAAAAGTCCGAGAACTCTGAAAAGGTGGGAAATTCCATCGTGGGACCCGCATAGGTGACGTGTTGAAATTTTTCCATTTCGGCATATCGGAAGATAAGAGGTCGAGAAATTTGTCCCAAAAGTTTCGAAGTCATGAAATTGCGAGAGAATTGCAGTCGTCCGTTAGGAGGAGGACAGGTGGCAGAGATCAAGAGATCTCACGAACTCAGAGGTTCGCAAGGTGAGAGCCAAAAACTTGGGTGCTCCAAGTCGCGAGTGGTGAAATCACGAGGAGTGATGTTAGCCATAGGATTTGGGTTGCAAGAGGATCGTTGGATCAGAACCCATCACTTATCCCGCATTTGGGGTTCGGGATTTGAGAGGACTTACTTTTGGTTACAAAATTCGCGAAGTGCCGAGAGCCGAGGTACGGAGGGACACGTGATAGAACCACACAGTGGGCCCAGGAATTTGATCGGCGGACACATGTCACATATTGGAAGGAGTCAACACCCCGTTGACCTCTCATGTCTCAGGGGTTCAGGAGATAAGAGGGTGAGAGTTCAACCCTTCAACTCACGAAGCAACGAGTTGCGAGAGGTGTTGGCATTTAAGCCTAGCCGGTGGTCACACACACAGAGGGTGCTGACAGAGAGGGAGCTATAACCATTTTGTGATCTCGAGTATCATGAGATTGGAGGGGAAGAGTCAGGAGTCACGACTCGTGAACTCGCAAGACTGCGAGCTACGAAAAGGACCTATGGATCGATAAATTGCATATTCCAGCAGGGAATCCGAAAGAGCCGATCCAGCTCAAAAGGTTTAAAGAACGATCCTATGAGCAGATCTCGGCCCGAGGGCCGATAGGTCTACGTCAGTTTTGGTACTAGAGCTTGAATCTGTTTGTATATTTCAAATAGAGAAAGAGAGAAATAATATCTCAGCCATGTCGTCGAGAAGAAGAGACAGGCAAACACCTGATCTACTAGAGGAAAGGGAAATGCCAAGAGGAAGGGGTAGGCAGGTGCCAAATCCATCCATGGAGAGAGAGATGTGTGACATATGCGCCAGAATCGAGGATATGTAGACAACTCAGAGGCGCACAGCTGGTGCTGGAGATGTCAGTGATTTTGAAAGTGAAAATGAAGCTAGACATGAAAGAGAAGAGGTCATAGTAGAAGATGCAACAAATGAACACCTGATTAGGGCTATTGAAAGAATGGGTGCTAAGGAAAAAATGAATATTCCATTATATGAAGGAAACCTGGATGCTGAAGAGCTTCTAGATTGGATTAGAGCTCTAGACACATATTTTGACTATGAAGATGTCGAGGAAGACAAAAAGGTCAAGCATGTGGTCACAAGATTGAAAGGACATGCAACATTGTGGTGGGATGAGCTACAAGTTGACAGATGCTGCAAGGGAAAGAAAAAGATCAAGAGTTGGGATAGGATGATCACGAAGATGAAGGAAAAATTCATTCCCATGGATTACCAAATTACTCTGTTTCAGAGAATGCAAAATTTGAGACAGAAGCTGATGACAGTGAAGGAATACACTGAAGAATTCTACAGGCTAAACATCAGGGTAGGTCACCGAGAAAGTGATGATGAAAAGGTTGCCAGATATATGAATGGTATGAGATACGACATTCAAGATGAGATGAGCATGATGACCATCTGAACGGTGGAATATGCTTATCATATGGCTCTAAAAGCTGAAGAGAAGATGAGCCAAAAACAAGGTCAAAGAGGCCGAGGCAGAAGTCAACCCAGAGGCAAATCAGTTGCCCAGGATAGAAATCAGAAACCCAAGGAAGAGTGGAAGAAACCTTAGACTCAGACTGAGAGAGGTGAAAGCTCACAAAGAGGGTAGTATACCAAACAGAAAGGTCAGTATGCTGATGGAAACATTTTTCCTTGTACCAGAGGTAGAGGAAGAGGAAGAGGTGGAGTGGTGAAATGCTTTACATGTGGAAAGGTTGGACACAAGTCTTATGAATTTTTAGATAAGAAGAAAGAAGGTGGTGAGACTCACATCACCGAAGCATAGAGGTGGAATTTTGAGGTAGAGGATGCTGAAGGTGGAAGATCATTGATGATGCGAAAAGTTCTCTTAACATTAGAGAAGGAGGTGGAGAGTTTGGTCCAAAGGAACAAAATTTTTCGGACTGCTTGCAAAACCAAGGACAGGGTATGCAAGGTCATCATGGACAGTGGTAGCACAGACAAACTCATTTCTACAGAGATGGTAGAAAAGTTGGAGCTGGAGACTATTGAACATCCAAGTCCATACAGAGTTTCATGGTTATAGAAAGGACATCAGGTAAATTTCACTAAACAATGTTTAGATGAGTTTAAGATAGGAGAATATAAAGATGAAATACTCTGTGATGTTATTCCCATGGATGTTTTTCATCTGTTTCTGGGTAGACCATGGAAATATGACAGAAATGTGATTCATGATGGGAGGAAGAACACATACACCCTAGAGAAGAATGGGAGAACTCACATGTTGCTTCCAATCAAAGATAAGGAGGTGAAACCTGAAGCAAGCAACACTGTACTTCTCATGAGTGGGAAGGAACTTCTTACAGAGGTTAAGAAGAAGGAGGAACCACAATTCATTGTGGCCAGGAAGCCTAAAATTGTTTTAACCAGTACA